>JAJKFI010000024.1:11393866-11411105 GCA_029204185.1 Lerista edwardsae
ATAATAATAATAATAATAATAATAATAATAATAATAATAATAATAATAAATAATAGAGTCAGCAGATCATGGTTCAAGAACCAACAAGCACTGATGCCCCTGCTTAATAGGAGATCCTTCCCAATCAGGAAGAGCCCAAAATTCTCACTCCTGTATTTACAACTCTGGCTTGAGACAAACACCATTTTTCCTTCCAAGTGCAATCCAAAGGAGCTCTGTGCTGGACTCTGGTTGTTGCAAATGCGCCGTCAGGCTATTTTGGAGGACCCAGAGACTGCTGCCAGCAGCTTGTGCCAGCCTCCCTGCACCCGGACCTGGCCCACGGCACAAAGGTAAGGCTTGTTCCTGTTACCACATTGGCCTGCCTGTTCCAGCGCAGGGTTTGACTTGCGTTGTCAGACATTTAAAACCAACACCAATAAATCTGCTTCGGTTGCGAGAATTACTGATGGAAAAACAAAACCCATCAAATGCAAGCGAGAAAAAAATGCTGTTCTTCCCTTCTTGCTAGTTGCCGGTAATTCTAGATTTTCCAGAAATACTTTTTGGAGGAAGATTACAGCCACAGAGGCAGGGATAATGTTGCCATCAAGCATGGATGGCTAGGAATGCGAGAGAGAGAGCTCTTTAATTTTCAAAACAGGAATGTAGGCGATTGTTACATAAAGCAGCCTAAATTTATTTATTTATTTATTTGTGTGTGTGTGTGTGTGTGTGTGTGTGTGTGTGTGTGTGAGAGAGAGAGAGAGAGAGAGAGAGAGAGAGAGAGCTGTAGCTTTCAGCGGAAAATGGCTGAGTCACTGTTGCCTGAAAAATCACTTTGCTGGCTGAGACGATTGCTGTGCTGCTGGATTAGCTTGTTTATTTTTAGTGCAAACGCTGGTTTTAAAGACAAAAAAAAATCCAAGGAAATGCCATTTTTTGTAGAGGATTAGAAGTTGCTCTGATGTCTGTAGCGGGCTGCTGGAACCTGTGCTATGGGAGTAGAGACACAGAAGGGAAGAAAGATCGGAGCCTTTGATGGACAGGAGAGTGCTGCTCCGAAGCATCTCTTTGGGCAGATTCATACATGCATCTCCTTCACTTAGGGCACAATCCTAACCAGCACTGGAGCAGGCAGGCTTGGCCTACCTGCACTGCATCCTAGTTTTTAAAATCTGGAATATTTTTTATTATGGGACTGTATCGTTTTTAAGATGCTAGCTGCCTTGCAAACGTTTAACCAAAGGCAAGTGCTACATATTTTAATGAAACAAAATATGCATATTCTGTATATTTACTAAAATATTTATATCCTGCCCCTGTGTTGTGATTTTTGTTTTTGGTAGCTCACGGCAATTTTAAAAACTCCACAAAACGAAACTAGAGCATTAAATCATTAAGTGAGGCTGAAATAGTAGCAAAAATAAAGTAGGAACTGAGAACAAATACAAACTGCAGGGGAAAAAAACTGGAAACAAAACTTGATCTTAACATATCACAGATGCAAACAGGGACATGATTGTAACACCCTATTTTTCCTTCCCAAAAGTACTTTACATAAGAACATAAGAAGAGCCCTGCTGGATCAGGCCAAAGGCCCATCTAGTCCAGCTTCCTGTATCTCACAGCGGCCCACCAGGTGCCCCAGGGAGGCATGAGACAACAAGATGCTTGGATCCTGTTGCCACTCCCTTGCACCCAGTACTCTGAAGTAGCCTACTACTAATGTAAGGGGGTTGCACAATCCATTATTGCCTATAGCCCATGATGGACTTTTCTTCCAGAAATCCATCCAATCCCCTCTTAAAGGATCTAGACCAGATGCCATCACCACCTCCTGTGGCAAAGAGTCCTGTGTGAGCCCTTTGCCAAACTCTGCTGTTCGTTGCATTCCTCTCCTCCCCATCTAGGTACCATAACAGAGCATTTGCACTGTTGATTGAAGATATGCAAGAAAAACATCACTGTCTGTAACATGCTGTTCCAGCTCAAACTGCAACTGCAGTGTGTGAAATGGCAGGCTACATATTCCATATTCCATCTTTTTGTGCTAATGTTTACTACACGTGCGCTCGATACCAGATATGGCTCCTTTGTACACACATGGACTTAATTTAGGGCACAATCCTAACCTGGAGTTAGGCCAGCACAGTTAGGCCAGCACAGTTTGGCAGGCACAAGGACCACCGTAATGTGACTTCAGACTACTCTCAGAATCAGGGAGGATGGCACACTTCTGTGTGTTGGCCTCTCTGACTCCAAGAGTGGTCCAAACATACTTTACAGTGTCCCTTGTGCCGGCCTAACTTTTCTGGCTTAACTGTACTGGCCTAACTCCAGGTTAGGATTGTGCCCTTATAGAGCAGCGATTTTCAGAGCAGTGTGCCATCAAACGTCTGCAGGTGTGCCTCGGGCGTTTGGCGCACAGTGGTTGGAAATCACTGAAACACTCTTCCGGGTTCTGTGGCTCTGTTTCTAGAGCAACTGACTCTAGTAATGAATTATCTGACCCTGGCAGAGCTGGGCAGAGGAAGAGGAAGAATTTGTTACGACAGACAGTTACCCTCGAAACAGAGCCACAGAACCCAGAAGACGCCAGGAGATGTTGGAAGTCCCTGAAGCCGGAAGTGGTATCACAGGAGGCGAAGATCATAAGGAAGAGCATAAGGGCCGTGTGCTATGAGATACAAAAATGAAAATTGCTGTTCTAGACTAGCATTTCTCAAACTGTGGGTCGGGACCCACTAGGTGGGTCATGAGTCAGTTTCAGATGGTTGCAAAGCTCCATATTGAAAATATGGGAGGATGAGATTCTGGAAAGGGGGATGCTGGAAATGCAGAGGGCTGTGTGGTTGTTTTGCATGTGTCAATTTTGTAAATAGGATTTTCTCTTTCTGATTCACATTGCTATTGAAAAATGTCTGATAAACAACCCAAATTATCGCAGTGTGCTCAGGAAAGCTGCAGGCTCTGGCGTCACGACAGTACTTTCTGCAAGTCGTGGACATAATGTCATTCTAAAAAGTAGTGGCGTTCCTATGGGGTGGGGGGCAAAACACTAAGTTTTTTAGGAGCCTGAGCTCCTGTCTAGCACGGTCCCTCCCCCTCACCTTCAGATCCATTCGTGCCTTGGAGAACAAAGCATTTGAGCCAGCTGTCTGAGGATCCCTCCCTGTATGAACAGCACTGCTAAAAAGTGGGTCACGGTACTAAAATGTTTAAGATCCACTGGTTTAGACTAGTGATTCCCAAACTGTGGTTTTGATCCCACCAGTGGGTCGTGAACAGTGGTGGGATTCAAATGAATTAACAACTGGTTCTATGACGCCAGAGCCAGAGCCAAAACAAACAAAAAACAAAGCCAGCCAAGGTAAGCGAGTGGGTGGGGTCCGGCCATTTAACAACCGGTTCTATAGAACCTGGGAAAAACCCCTGAATCCCACCACTGGTTGTGAACCAATTTCAGGTGGGTCGCAAACCACCTAGGGCAGCCATATTGAAAATATGGGAAGATAACACACTGGAAAAGAGAAGGGCTGTGTGCAGTGGTGTCATCTACAAATAAGGAATGGGAACGCTGGGCGGGACTTCTGCGGGACTTCCGCATGATTGGCTGCCCGCCCGTCCTGTTCCGTGGCTGCCCTGGCCTCGGGGTGGTGGTGGTGGTGCCTGCTCACCAGGGGAGACAGGTGGGGGGGGCGCGGCGGAGCCTGGGCGAGCAGCAGTGGGGCACGCAAACTGGGGGCAGCCCCCCCCCCCGAGGCCAGGGCAGCCGTGGAATGAAATGGGCGGGCTGCCAATCACGCGGAAGTCCCGCTCAAGTCCTGCCCAGCGTTCCTGTTCCTTATTTGTAGATGACACCACTGGCTGTGCGGTTGTTTTGCTTGTGCTAAACTTGTAAAATAGGTTTTTTCCTTTCTGATTCACTTTGATATTGGGAAGATGGAATGCTGGAAAGGGTAATGGCTGCATGGTTGTTTTGCTTGTGTCAAGATTGTAAATAGACTTTTTTTCTCTCTGATTCATCTTGTTATTGGTAAATGGCTGAGAAATAACCCAATTTATTGCTGCATTGCCAGGAAAGCGGCAGGCTCCGGCATCACAATGATGTCACTTCCTGTGGGGTCCTGGACAGTGTCATTCTAAAAAGTGGGTTCTGGTGCTAAAATGTTTGAGAACCACTGCACTGGGCAATGAAGTGGTGCAACATTGCTCAAAGGAAAACATGATAGGAAACAAACTTTTCCCTACTCAACTGGTCTAAGCTATGCAGGGAGAGACTTGGACCTTGAAGAAGGACACGTCCAGCATAATTACACTAATGAAATGTGCAATGCTCCAACAGCCAAAAAGAGAGACGGTGATTTTCCAGGCACAGGTACCAGAAAATAAGAACTGTTCCTGGTACACAGGGGCTGGGATAAATGTAGACGGCCCTTCATCTGTTAGAGAGGCGTGTCTGTCAGTGCCAAGCAGCAGGGCCTACTCAGGAGTTGTGCTGCAGCTATGACCTGTTTTCCCCAGGGATGGCTTTTTTGGTAGCATCTGTGAAGGTGTTGCTGACTGAGGCCACCGGGTCAAGACCTTTGTCCCCTTAGTGCTAAGACTAAAAATACGATAAAAGCCAAGAGCTTTATGTTTAATATTTAATATTAAACATGGTCATATTTTTCTTTGGTGTTTAATATTTCATGGTTAACTTCAGTTCCACGATGATCAGGAGAAGGATATTTAGCAGCATGGGCTGTTATTTTGGCTTCTTGTACACATTTTTAGACCTTTTCCAAACCAATTTTTAGTATGTGCCCTGCCTCAGGCTTTTTACAGGGGGAGGCTAACATAAGAAGAGCCCTGCTGGATCAGGCCAAAGGCCCATCTAATCCAGCTTCTTGTATCTCACAGTGACCCACCAGATGACTCAGGGAGCACACAAGGTGACATTTTGTTGCCACGTCCCCGCACTTGGCATTCTGAGGTAAATTTCAGAGGTAAAGTTTTGAGGTAAATAAAACAGAATTTGCTATCCTGTCTGTGGGGAGGGAGCTATAATAACTTGCAACCTAACCTGGGCCTTAAGAACATAAGAAGAGCCCCGCTAGATCCGGCCAAAGGCCCCTCTTG
This sequence comes from Lerista edwardsae, assembly GCA_029204185.1. Lineage (NCBI taxonomy): Eukaryota > Metazoa > Chordata > Lepidosauria > Squamata > Scincidae > Lerista > Lerista edwardsae. The sequence goes on from JAJKFI010000024.1 coordinate 11,398,970, forward strand.
TCCAGCTTCTTTTATCTCACAGTGGCCCACCAGATGCCTCAGGGAGCACACAAGATTTTTGCATTCTGTGGCTACTCCCTTGCACCTGGCATTCTGAGGTACCAGTATCTACAATTTCAGCCATCCACGGAGGGGTCCGGAACGAAACGCCAGCGGATACCAAGGCATGCCTATAGCACCCTTTTGAAAGACAACCAATACTGAGTATTCCAGATGTGGCTGCACCACAGATTTGTATCAGGGCCCTGCAATCCTGGTGGTTTTCTTTGCCATTTCTTTCTTAATAATCTCCCGTGTGGAGCTGAGACTTTAGCGGCTGTATTCCGAACTGATGTTTGCCTTGAGCTACTGCCAAGACCCCGAAATCCCTTTCCTGGCCAGTCACTACCAGTTCAGATCCCATCAGTGTCTAGTTTCCTCTTCCATTGTGTTCCCCGCTTTATATCCTCTCCAGTCCTGCTGTCACCGAACATATTCCAGCACCTGCAGATGCTGAAAGCAACCCACAGGCTTGCTGACTTGCATTTTGTAATGTGTACCGAAGCCTTTTGCACTTTCTTCTTCCCATACGGCAATCGCATTTTGAAGCTGGGCGGCTCCCCAAAGTGTTGTCTCCTCGAACACGGTGGTTGAGCGGGTTGATCTCTCCGTCTGTCCTTGTCACCGGCCGCTGCGGCAGTGCCAAGGCTAATATCAAGGTTAGCTGTCGTGGGGGAAGTTCTGCAGGTTGAGTTCACATTCTGGGCACGTGCTGTCATTATCCCGTTGGCTGCCGGCCATTCCTCTCCCCTGGCAGCCAGCCAAACTTCTTTCAGGAGCAATGCAGCATTTGTATAAACTGGAAAGGTCAGAAAAATCGATCAGTGATATGGGACGTTCACCAAAGCCAAGGCCAAGAAGCCACTTTAGACGCATTTGCTATTGATGAGCTAAAATGTATCTTCAAAAGTTAGCTACTTCCATCATGCGCTTGCAACCGCTGGTATCTGTGACTGAGCAGGCAAGGCATTGGAGACTGTGCTTTTGCCATGCCTGCAAGAACCATCTTCCAGAAATTGTCCTTGCTTTCAAATTCTTTCAGGCAACAGGAGTGCCGAGAAAGAGGGACACGTGAACCAAGTGTGGAAAGGTGCATCTCTTAGCATTATGAATCCAGACTGGAGAACGTGCACTTTATAGAGGAATTATCAATACGAAGACTCGAGGAGGTCCATTTCATCTAGCAACCTGCTGCCCTCAGTGTTTACCCAGATCAGGGCCGGCCCATTCATAAGGCCTACTGAAGTGGTTGTCTCAGGGAGCAATTGAGGGCACAATCCTGATTTGCGCTGGAACAAGCAGACTAGTGCAGGTTGAGAGCAGGCTGGGGCCTCCACGGGGCAAGGGCCTGTTTAGCAGGCGCAAATCCGAGCACACCACGCGGCCCGAATCAGGGCCATGTGGGGCCAGGAATGGGGTTTGGATGCAGCCTCACGCCATTCCCCCTCCCCCGCCCCTCCACCCCCTCCCTGGGCCAGCCTGCCTCCCAGACCCCCCCCACCCCTGTTCTGCCTTCTCCTTCTCCTTCCCCCCGCCCAAAACGTCCCCCGAATTCGGCTGGTGCAGAAGCGAAGCAACAGGGGCTTGTGCCAGTGGTGCTGTGCCAATATAGGTGCCCGCACCAGTGCAGCACCAGAAGCACTGGCAGGCACGTGGTTTATGGCATGTGGCTTGTGCCGGCCGTTGCAAGAGGTTTGGATTGTGCTGTAAGTGTGTATGTGTGTGTGTGTGCATGCGTGCGTGTGTGTTGCCTACAGTGATGCCATGTAGCCAGGACGCTCCGGAACACCGTTCTGGTTGTTCCGTGTAGGGCTGGCTCCGCCCACTGCAGTCATCACTGCCACGTGCCCCTGCATTCTGTGTAGGGCTGGCTCTGCCCACTGCAGTTGTTGCTGCCACGCACCCCTGCAATAGGCGAATGGGGCTGGCCGCGCCTGCGCCCTGCATGCCCGCAGCCGGAGGTTTCAGCCAGGCAGGCAGGCAGGCAGGCAGCGGACCGTGGGGGAAGCGAGGACGCGCGGAGGAACTGCCAATCAACCGTGCGTCCCAGTAGCTACTTCCTGCGTTCCAGTTGTTAGTGCAGGTAAATTCCACCACTGGTTGCCCATCTCTGTTGGTCTACTTACCTCCATTGTTCCTTCTTTCACTCCCTGGGTCAGGAAAGGAAGAGGGGGACAGATAAGGAAAGGAATTGTGGAGGGGAGCAGATTGCTGAGCTACGATGCTGGCGAGTGGGAGGAGCTGAGACTGGGATCTCGTTGGGCAAGGAGAGGCAGCATTTGGCACGATTCCTCAGGTGTCAGGAGGCCTTGGGCCAATCCTGACCCAGATTCTGCCAGGCGGGCATGAAGGCAATGGCACCCTTACCAATGTTGACACACACACACACACACACACACACCCCAGTGGTGTCATTCAAATGATTTAGGAACAGGAACTCACTTTTGAGTTCAAATTCAAATGTTAAAAAAAAACCAAAAAAACAAAACAAAACCTGGAAGCAGCCACAGAGCCCGTTAGGATCCGGAACGCCCGTTCTGGTCCGTTCCCCCTGAATGACATCACTGCACATCACTAAACCAAAGTGATGGGTCTCAGCTGTGCAGAATCTTCTCAATTGTAATGTAGCATCAGCTGGATGGAGCTTTCCTGACTGGTTTGTCCTTGTAGCAGCCCCTTGCAGTGTCCCTGAAATAGCTCTGACCTCACACTTATCTGCATTCTTCTTCCCCAAAGCAAGGCAAATAAGAAATGCCTTTCTAAAATGAGCTGATAACCACCAGCTGGTGCTTTAGCAGCTTCAGCTTTGTCTCTCAAAATGGAGGCATCTTTCCAAAATGGAGTCAGACCACGGCCTAGCCCTCTTTGGCTCTTCACCTATTTCTACGCAGGTCAGCTTTTCCTCCCATTAGTTGCATCTTCAGTGGACTTCAAAAATATACAGCTGGGCATCCTGTTCCGTTGCCTATGAAAATTTGACACGGGCAATGGGATTCCACGTGCAACGGACATCTTGTCCCGCTCGTGGTACTTCCTTGTCTCCCCCACCCTCATTTAATCAGAATAAAAGTATGCAATGAAAAAAGGCAAAGGTGGTTTAAGTTCAAGCCAACAATATTTGCAGAGAACGGATTAAGTTCAAGTCAACAACCTTTTCAGAGAACAGATTTATGAATTCCTGTCCTAGCAATTTGCCAGGTGGTCTGACATAATCAAGGATGTGGGAGACAATGTTAGTAGCTTCTCGGGCAGCTTACAATATTCTTTTAGTTATTGGTTGTTTTGTTATGCTGAAAAGCCAATTTAAATATTGCATGAAAATAAAAGTAACGCCAACCCCTGCCAGTCCCTTAGAATTGATTAGATGCAACACAACAATGAGATAATACAGTGATGGTGAACCTTTTGGGCTGGTGTGTCAAAAGCTCAGAAAATGCCTAACTTGATTCTGGTGGTGTGTCAACCCTCACCCCCCAGCAAAATAGAAACAATTCCATACAAATTTGTTCATTTATTTTTTATTTTTTAAAATACAGTCCAATCATGTGTAGTGCTCTGTATTGTATAAAGAAATGTCAAATAATTTCATTATAAAAATGTAAAACACTAGTAAAGCAAACTCCGTTGTCGTAGTATGTTGCCTTTGACATGCATGTCATAGGTTCACCCTCACTGAGATTATAAGAGCCATAAAGTCTATTTTATTTTATTTTTTCCCAAATTAGTAGCCCCTTGTGAATAACTTCATAGGGACGTGGTGGCGCTGCAGGTTAAACCACAGAGCTGTTGAGCTGGCTGACCAGAAGGTTGGCAGTTCAAGACCACATGACAGAGTGAGCTCCCGTCGCTTGTCCTAGCTCCTGCCAACCTAGCAGTTTGAAAGCATGTAAAAATGCAAGTAGATAAATAGCTACCACTTTGGTGGGAAGGTAAATGGCGTTCCGTGCGCCTTGGCGTATAGTCATGCCAGCCACATGACCACAAAAACTGTCCTCGGACAAACACAGGCTCTTCAGTTTAGAAACGGAGATGAGCACTGCCCCTTGGAGTCGGTGACGACTAGACCATTCGGTCTCAGGGAAACTTTTACCTTTACCTGTGAATAACATCACCCTCCCACAGCCAAGCTCTTGAATAGTTGTACAGAAGAAAATAGAACCAGCCTCTCCTTTAATGTGACAGGTACCCAATAGCTTGAGCGCCTGCGTGTTGTTGCCTGGAATGGCTCTGATGCTGAATGGGAGGAGCCACTTATATGGCGCATTGCAGCCCCTCTGCATACACCATTCTTGAGCTCCCCAGCGTTACCATTTGAGGAGCAAAGAGCTGTGATACCAAGAGCTGATTGGATTTAAATCCCGGTGACTATTTCTTGCAGTGGAAAGCAGCATCAGAGAAGAGACAGTGGTGATTGATTGCAGTTCTTAACTCTTTGCTCCTCTGCTGCAATATTCTCCAAACTAATTTACTCCCATTGGGTTCCAGATGTGTGTTTCCCCTCTGGAACACTTGGGAGGGGGCGCAAGGAAGTGGAGGGGGAAGGTTTTCAGTGGAAAAGTGGCCATTGGAGGGCAAGATTAACCCCACCTTCCTCATGAGACTCAGCATTTAGAGTAGTGGTTCCCAACCTTTTAGCACCGGGACCCACTTTTTAGGTATGACCACCTGTTGGGACCCTGTCAAGGGGCAGGCCAGCCCCGTGATGCTGACGGTCAAGCAGGCCAGCTGTGCCCACCTTCGAGAGTGGCTGGCGATGGGAAGGGGCCGATCCCCAGGCAGGACGAGGGGTCCTGGTCTGACCGCCAGCTTGTGAGTGGCAGTGACGGAGCTGCGGCCGAACCCAGACTTTCATCCTCAGCCTGACCTCAGCCTTAAGGTGGAGAACCAGAGTGAAACAAGGGGAGAGCTACCCTGGGCAGCACCAGTGGCGGATCTAGGGGGGGCAGGGGGGCATGAGCCCTGGGCGCCGTCTTGGGGCCATCTAGGGGGGCGTCAGTGCATTCTTTCTAATACTAATTCTTTCTAATTCTTTCTAATGGATAGACCTGGGCTCCCTCGAGGGAGCCCAGGTCTACCCATGGCTGGTCCCAATGGGTAGACCTGGGCTCCATGGAGCCCAGGTCTACCCGGGGCTGCTTCTGGTGGGTAGACCTGGGCTCCCATGGGGGCGCACTTCTATTGGGTGCCCCGGCCACCATTTTGACTAGGTTCGCCCCTGGGCGGCACAAGGGCAGTCAGCGTAACTCTCTGTAAACCTCAGGCCTGTGAGCTGAACAGTGCCAATGAATGTCAAATACCTGATGAAAATAAACTGGCTGATCCGAAACACTTCGACTAGGCCTGCATTTGTGCGATGTCAGGAGTCATCCAACATCCGGGTAAGCCAGCCCGGTGGGGTGTGTGTGTCTCACATGGAGAGGGTGGGGCTGCGAGCCTCAATGAGCATCACAGACCCTGCCTAAGACCAGAAGTGATGTCATTAAGCAGGAAGTGACATCATTATGCCTATAAAAACATGTATGTAGACCACCATAGGTTACCAAATGCAAGCGCTGTCTTCAGGTATGTGGAAATACTTGAATTTTTTTTCAAAAACGTATTTCTCTAGCGTTTCCCGGAGATTGTTGCAAAAATACAGCTTTTTCAATGTTCCACAAATGCAGCTATGGTAGTAAATGGGGTCTGTGTGACCCCCTTAAAAACAGCTCACTCCCCCCTGTGGGTCATGATCTCCAGAATGGAAACCACTGATTTAGAGTTCCCCAGGTTCAAGTCCTTAGATCTATAGATAAATAGAAGTGGAAGACACCTCCTACCTGAAACCTGGAGAGCTTCTGCCAGTCACTGTGTAGGGGGGTACTGAAGGGGGTGGACAAAGGGCCTGGTTCAGGATAAAGCTGTTTCCTGTGTTCCCGAAACTGCCATTTCCTACTATATTGGACTTCATCCAGTGGTGTCATCTACTCTCGCGGAGACGGAACGCTGGGCGGGACTTACGTTTGATTGGCTGCCTGCCTGTTCGCTTCCGCTGTCCTTCCTGCTCGCCCAGGCACCCAGCGTGCCCCCACCCATCCCCCCGCGTCCATCATGGAGCTGGGCGAGCAGCGGTGGGGTGCGGCGACCGAGGGCAGCCTGTGTGGCGGGGGGAAGGCGGCGGAACCGCACGGACCAGGCTGCCAATCAAACGTACGTCCCGCCCAGCGTTCCATCTCTGTGAGAGTAGATGACACCACTGACTTCATCAGCATACATTTCTGTGTAATGTGTAGCTTGGCCCAAAGTCAGGGTCTGAGCCCTGGGAGAGCTGGCAACTCACGGAGCAGAATCCTGTCAGGTGACACACTGATGAAAAGGGAAGGTTTTGTTTTGTTTTTTTGAAGCAACAGAACAGTGGATTGAGCATCCAAGCACAATAACATCCCTTCTAACTTTTGTGCTTTTTGACATTTGATCCATCAAAGATCTGCCAAAGGTTTTTGGCTCAGCCTAGAAGAGCATGAACATTCATATTTGGAAAAGAGGTGAACTACACTAGGACAGAGTTTTTCAAACTTTTTTTTGCATCAGGACCCACTTTTTCCTGGGGTGGGGTGCACAAACTGTCCAGGACCCACCAGAAGTGATGTAGTGGCCAGAAATGCTGCCATTGTGACCCCAGAGCCTGCTACTTTCCTGAGAATGCAGCAATAATTGTGTTATCCAATTATTTTCCAATAGCAAAGGGAATCAGACAGTGATGTCATCCGGGCACGCCAGGAACCGGAACGCCCGGATGATTGGCAGCCCTCTGCCCCTATGGTGGAGGTCAGCCACGCCTTCCTGCACCTCCCTGCACCTCCCTGCACCTGGAATCGCTCCATTTCAGAGCGATTCAGACACACGGGAGGGTGGGTGGGCCCAGGAACAGCTCGCCCGTCCTCAGGAGAGGCGGCGCGGCCCAGGCCCGTCCGCGGAACAAGCGGAATGCCGTACTGGCCCGTTCCGCCCGGATGCCACCACTGGAATCAGAAGAAAAGCCTATTTACAACCTACTGTAGGCACAAGCAAAATAACCACATACCGGAAGGCACCTAGAGCAGCCATACTGAAAATATGGGAAGATGGGATGCTGGAAAGGGGGAAGGCTGTGTGGTTGATCAGCCTGTGTCAAGGCTGTAAGTATTCTCTTTTTCTTTCTGCTTCACTTTACTATTGGAAAATGGCTAAGAAAACCCATTTTTTTGCTGTATTCTCAGGAAAGCAGCAGGCTCTGGCATCACAATGATGGCACTTTTGGCCATGACATCACTTCTGGTGGGTCCAGTGATGTCATTCAGGGGGAACGGACCAGAACGGGCATTCTGGATCCTAACAGGCTCCATGGCTGGTTCCAGGTTCCCGACAAGCGCCAATCAAAAGTGAGTTCTTGTTCCTAAATCATTTGAATGACACCACTGGGTGGGTCCCAGACAGATTATCATTCTAAAAAGTGGGTCCCGATGCGAAAAGGTTTGAGAACCACTGATGTAAAGGATTGTAGTTTTGGTCAATCGCAACCAACTTTGCAGCACTGGGATAAGGGCAATGCAGCTCCTAGGTAAGGGAATAAACATTCCCTTACCTTGAAGAGACCTCCATGACTGCCCCCCCCAACTGCAGGATGCAGCACATGCCCCATTGGCACCGCTATGTCTGTGCTGGAAAGTTGGTTAGGATTGCACCCTCAGTATCACCTCCAACACAAAATCCCTACAATTAATGAATCCAGGATTAATGACTTCATAAACAATCTGTTATTGTACAAAACTGGCCAGTTTATATTGAGTACATTAGACTTAATGCTGATTAACTGTGGCATAACTAAGTTCCTATCCAAGAATTTCATCGTATTTTTGTCCAAAGCAGAATTTTTTTTACAGTTGTTCTCACAGAGCAGATGCAGAAACTGGCTTGAGTCTCCCGTACTAACAGTTAAAGCATCCGACAGCAGCAAGAAATCATGAATAAAGAAATCAATTGATGGTCTCCTCCTGTTTACACAGATATTTTTAATATCTCTGTTTTCCCTATAAAGTAACCATTTGATCTGGATCCAACCAGGAGTGTGTCATTATGGGCACAGTTCAAATGCTTGCAAGAAGCTGTACAGCTTTTAATGCCTGGAGCAGTTTTGATTTTATTTTGCCTTCTCGGCAATGCTTGGCTGACTTTCAGTGGCTTAATCAACTCTATTGTATACAACATTCTTTCTCTGCATTGTACTTCTTATGACAAGTAAATGGGAATCTACCTAGAGACATTCCCAGTGTGCTGCTTGCTAAAGAAACAAAGTATTTTAATGAGAGAAAAATGTTCTTTCATGTTTGTAACCCCCATGTTGCAGGAACCTTCAGGGACAGCATGTATTTAAGATTTATATCCTGCTTTCCTCACCTTCCTCATGTCCAAAGTGGCTCACAACATTTTATTAAAACAACGTAGTAAAACTACACGACAGCAGCCAATAAAATGTAAGCCAAGGAGAGTACATCCCAACTAATCAGAGATAGCAAATGCAAACTGGAAAATGTGCACTTTCAATGGGCAAGAACTGCTTGGTGGTGGTGGGGAAGATGCAGTGGCGTCTCTACAGGGAGGGCAGAGCTCTAAGTTTTGCAAGAAGCCTTACCTTGCAGTGGAAATCACTCCTTTCCTGCACCATTTTAGCCAATCCTCACAGAGAAAAGCAACATCTTGGCATTGCTTACTGGCTACAGCAGCAAGGGAGAGGAGGGATTTACATGACAGGCAGTGATGTCATGCAGGGGGAACGCGGGGGAACTCAGTTCCACTTGTTAAAATTAGGGCTGACTCCGCCCACTTCACTCTCCCTCCTCCCCCCTCCCGATTCCTCTGCAAAGAGCTTTTCTTATTGGTTGGCCGGCACTCAGAGGGTTAAAGGGAGCAACTCCGGATTCCTAGGGGGGCGAAGGGGGAAAGGCTGCTGTGGGGAAGTCCCGTCCTGCACAGCCCCCTTTCTTGCTCACTCCATCCACACATGTGGAGTCAGCAGCCACTCTGGTGAGTCTGCAGCCCACTGGGGAGAAGGGGCGTCCTGGGGGTGCAGTGGCAAATCGAGGGGGGCCCTGGAGGGGACGGAGGGAAGCCAGGACTTTTTGAAGCTGCCCTCCTGACCTGCCCGGCATAAGCGGGCTTTGGTGTGGGGAAGCGCCCAAGGGTGCCATCCGGAGTGGTGCCGCCCTTCAGCCCCTTCCACAGGTTCCTGCCCCATTCTGCTCAGCCAGCCTCAGCTTTGAGGCTGCTGCCCCCATGCCAATTTTCAACTTCCCTGGAAATTTTGAATAACGCCACCTTGCCTAGCCGCGAAGACCAAGGAAAGGCTTTCACCGCTGTCTCTCCAGTCCAGAGCGTTTCACTGGTGCTTGTTGTGTATTTGTGTGAATAATAGCAGAGTTGGAGGCTCGGATACCCATTTCAGTAGCTGGCCTTAGCGCTCGGGAGCGAAGTAACAAAGCGTACGCTACATCTCAATAACAAAAGTCTCTTTATTGTAGCGAAAGTGAGATAGGTGAAAAGTTTCAGTCTGCCGGCTAGGAAAGCCGGTGAAGTCTTTGCCGCTCGCAGGCGGCGTTTCAGTGCAGCTTTTACATCTTATGCACACACAGTGAAAAACTCCTTCTACACAAGAACAAAGGGATGCAGCCAGAGTATATCTGGTAGGTGGATACCTGAAGACCCCTTGTGCCCCATCTTACCCAATGGGGTAACCCTTAGAGCACTATGAGCTCATGGGAATGAGCAGTGTTTGCAGCCAGGGCTTCCCGTGTGAAACTGCCTGCTTATGTTACACTATCAGAAAGGGAGTTCAACTACTGTCCAAGCTAGTTGCCCTAACAAGCTGGGAAGCTGCCTGCTGAAGGACACACAGGTGCTCTATCTGATCTTGAGACGCAGAGACGGAATGCCAGTTTCAACCAGTTCTGGACTGTGAGATGTGAAACTGCAACAGTGCTCTGGGTGTGAGGTTTCTTTGGGAGACTGTCCCCATCGCTATTGGAGCTGCAATTGGGGAGCAGGGAATTCTTCGCTTTCTGTTCTGTAGGCGCCAGGCGCTGTACAGAACTAGCTGGCTCCGCCCACTCGTCACTGACATTGTCACTGGCTAGGAACCAGCCGCGGGTAGACCTGGGCTCCGCCAGCCTCTGGCTTATGACGTCACTTCCGGTGGCCGGGTCCTGACACGTGCCAATCAAAAGTGAGTTCCTGTTCCTAAATCATTTAGATGACACCACTGATGACAGGGTAAGGCTCCTTGCAAAACCCAGAGCTCTGCCCTCCCTATAGAGACGCCACTGGGAAGACAATTTCACCTTCTGCCAAAGGGTGTTTCCATGGGGTGGGTATTGCAATGGAAAAGGCTACCTCACAGACTCAGTTCCCCAAACAGACTTCTCAGAGCACCCCAGAAATTCTCAGGGGGTGGGCAGATTCATATAGGAGGTAATGTTTCTTAGGCAGTTGGGAATTGCCTCTAAGTAGGCAAGCACAAGATCACCCCATTCAGCCCAAGGCGTTTAGGGCTGTGATCAGCAGTGTTATGGTGCCGGAACGCTGGGCGGGACATCCGGGTGATCAACAGCCTGCCTGTTGCGTTCCGGAGCGTTACGCCGTTTGCGTAACCAATTATGCCGCTTGTGTACGTTACGCAAATGGCGTTACGCTCCGGAACGCGACGGGTGGGCTGCCGATCACCCAGATGTCCCGCCCAGCGTTCTGGCAGCATAACACCGCTGGCTGTGATTCTCAAACGTTTTAGCACTGGGCCCCACTTTCTAGAATAACAATCTGTCCGGGACCCGCCAGAAGTGATGTCATGGCTGGAAGTGCCGTCCTAGTGATGCCAGAGTCTGCTGCTTTCCTGAGAAGGCAGCACTACATTGGGTTATTTCACAACCATTTTCCAATAGCAAAGAGAATCGGAAAGAAAAAAAAAAGCCTATTTCCAACCTCGACACAAGCAGGACAACCACACCGCCCTCCCCCTTCCCAGCATCCCATCTTCCCATGTTTTCAATATGGCTGCTGTAGGTGCTTCCTGAAATTGGCCCACCACCCACAGTTTGGAAACCACTGCTTTAGGGCCTTAAATTGTGCCTGAACTGGCAAAATAGGACTTGGCCCACATTAGTGCCTGACACATCAAGCTACTATGGAGGATGAAGGGCAGCCACTGGTTTTGCTAAGTTCCATTACCCAGGGATTATTCCTGCTTTCTGATAGGTTTTCCTGGTAGATGACAGGGCCTATTTTGCCTTTTGAAAAGGCTAGCAGGCACACCTGTGCACTTGCTTCCTTCCTACCTGTATTTTTTGTGCTATTTCCATTGTGCCTGAGTTGAAGATAAGGGACTGGCAGCACCCCTTTCCTCCTGTCCCCCCCCCAATAAAATTTCCATAGGAAAGCTGCTGCTGTTCTCTAGGTGAGAGAAGACAGGATCAGATGCTGGTACTGTCTTCACCCCACTTCCTGCTGCAGTAATAGCCATTTTGGAGGAGGAATTTACAGTAGGAACAAGGTAAACTACTCTGTGTAGAAAGTTACCTTAAACAGAGTCAGATCATTTAATTGGGCTGCAGTTATCGGTAGCCGCATTCCAGGAGTTCCGCTTGTGGTCTTTCCCAGTCCTTCTGAGCATGCTGGGGACTGACTTTATACCTTCTGCCTGCAGAAACAGTGCTCAGCAATTCAGCTGTGGCCCCACCCCTGAGCACTCTTTTCCTGAACTTCAAAGGGAAATCCTAATCATGCATTTCCCCAGCAGGCACCTCTTAGGTATTAAGGAAAGGCTAGAGCGCAAGGAACACATAAGACTCACAATGGCAAGCAATTTCCCAGAGGCTGTCATGCACTCAGTGGTAATGTGATTCTTTAACTGAAAGGATGTAATATCCCCTAACTAATGGCATATGAAGAGGGTGCTGGGGGGGTCCTTTGGCCCCAGGTGTGAGGATGCAGGGGGGTGTCTGAGAGGCCGCCCCAAGATGTTTAAACTTCTTTTTCAAGAAGAAAACTTATTTACTGTAAACGTCTTTTTCAATTGTTTAGTGGTATTATATAT
>JAJKFI010000024.1:11431129-11442818 GCA_029204185.1 Lerista edwardsae
ACACACACACACACACACACACACACACACACACACACACACACACACACACACACACACACCCCAAAATAAAAAAAAGAGATGCTCAAACATTCAACTCCTTATATTTACACCAGCTTGCAAACTGCAGGAGCTCAGCTGTTTGAAGGGCAGTTATTGATTGATTAAGGATTGATTCACAATGGATCACAAACTATGCTTGAAACTTGAGGCTCCCTGTGTATTGGGCTCCTTCCTGTTGTGATGTCACTTCCGGGGCAACGTTTTGCCCTCTGCTCTGGCCTACACTTTCATTAGCCACGCCCCGGCTGCAGGGAGGGCTTATAGAGAGGACAAGGCGACAGCCTGCTCAGGCTGAAGCTCAGACCACTAGGGGTACTTTGTTCCAAGGCTCAGGAGCTCCCCTGAGCTGTGCCTTGTGGGTTAGCCTAAAGACCCATACAATGGAGACCCATACAAAGGCTCCATATATTGGAGCCTTAAAAACCAGCTTTTAGGGCTTGAGGCTCTGGGGCAAAAACATTCCATTTTTCATGAGGGTGCTCAAAAGCACCCTGACAAACAGAGGTGCTCTATGACCATAATGGAAACAAGACAAGACACATCTTTTGTCTTACTAGGAGGGAGAACAAGCCGAGGATTCTGCCACTGCCTGAGCTCGTTTGGTGCACTGACTGCATTTGATATGTGGCTTCAAGTAAACAAAGTCCCTTTGAAAGCCGTGGCAAAGAGGAAGAAAAAGAGATGGAGGCAGGAGAAGGAAACGGCCCTGTGGCTCCTCGTGCAAAGGGTGGTGTGTGAGAAATTTTTATACCAACAATTCAGGTAGCCTGAACGAGGGCAGCTTTATTTCAGAAGAACAGCACTGCATATGTTTCTCTGCAGTCCCTGGGATAATGGCAGGGACTGTCACAAGTGATGTTCTAAAAATACGGCATCAGATCTTTCGGCTTCTTTGAGGAGACAGGCAAATTCCTCTGCGGGAGGCACAAGGATGAAGTTGGAGACTGTCAGAGGAGCTTGGCTGAATGTCGCTGGCCCCTCCGCAGAGCGAGCCGAGCATTGTCAATTTGGACTGGGGACAAATCAAAAGGCAGGATGAACTAATTTGTCCTTCCTGAAACTGGGAAGGGATGAAAGAAAGAGGCAGCCAAAAAAGCTGCCTCCTCATTTATGCACACTTTGATCTCACATCTGCCTTTCCTCAGACGCTCAAAGGCACAATCGACCGCTATTATTCCTGCTGCATAATTTCTATTCATTTCGATGCAATTTAAAAAGTTTGCAGCCTAGAGATTGTATCCATTTGAAACATAGTTGGGAGGTCTAGGAAGGCTGCAAGGAATAGAAGAGCATGTATATGATAGTGGTATGGTATTTGCATCCTGGACGATTGTGAGCGCAATCCTAACCTGGAGTTAGGCCGGCACAGTTAGGCCAGCAATGTTTGGCTGGCACAAGGGCCACTGTAAAGCACATTTGGACCACTCTCTGAGTCAGAAAAGATCTGTGCGCTAGCCTCACTGATTTTGACAGTGGTCCAAACATGCTTTACAGCAGTAATGGCATCTAAATGATTTAGTAACAGGTACTCACTTTTGATTGGCACTTGTGTCGGGGCCCGCCCACCAGAAGTGAGGTCATAGCTGGAACCTAGGAACTGCCCCCAGGAACCGCTGCGCCTCCTCGGGAGGGAGTCCCAGGCAGCCTACCTGCTCACGCTGCTGCTGCCGTCAGTCTCCCTTGCTCCGCTGCCTGCCTGCCTGGCTCTGAGAACGTGCAGGCAACTCAAACGTGCAGGCAATTCAAATGTTGCAGGGGGCGGAGCGGAGCGCCGACGGAGTCGACGAGTGGGTGGGCAAATGGGCGGGGCCAGCCCTAATCCTAGGAATGGGTACTTGCATACCCCCGCATACCTGCTACATGACATGTCTGCTTTACAGTGTCCTTTGTGCCAGCCAAACTTTGCTGGCCTAACTGTGCCGGCCTGACTCCAGGTTAGGATTGTGCCCTGTGTCATGGGCATTGATAAAGGGGTGGGGTGAAGAGGTCAGGTGGGCTCCACTCCCCCACTCAGGAAACTGTATGATATCATTAAACATTAGGTAGGTAAATTCAAGCACAGGGATACTTGCTGTGTTCTGGCAGGTCTGCTGTGAAATCTAATGGTGCTGTGTGGCAGGAGGTGTGGACTGATGGTTGAGCTGCTGATACTGCCGGAAGCTAAGCAGGAGAATCCGTGGTCTATTTTTGGATGGGAGACAGAATGCCAGGCTGTGACAAGCTGCAGTACCTGTTGTGGCAGAACGGAGTCACTGTGGAGCTGATTAGCCAGTGCGGGAATAGGGTGAGAAGGCCAGCCAGCAAAAGAATGGAGTCCAACCTTGAGGACCTGTCCAGGCTGGACTTATCATCACCTGCTGAAGCTTGATGTCACATGGCCAGAGGAGAGAACCACACTCTGAAGACTACATCTGGGACTGAGAATTTGGTGAATCGAAGAATACTGAATATTTGTAAAAAACCCATTGAAAAATGGTGGTTTAGACTAGCCTGCCCATGTAAGCCGCTGTGGGCATTTGCTTCAGCATGGGAAAGGCAGGGTATAATTTTTTCAAAATAAAATCAATTAAATAAATTCTCATGGAGAGCCCAATCCTATGGGATTCAGCAGCTGACCAAAACTACCAGTTTTGCCACATACAGCCTCTGACCCTGAAAGGAAGGGGTACGTGCAGATGAGCCATTAGGCACCACTCCCCTTGGCCAGCCTGCCTGCCTTGGACTGGAGCTGCTGCTCAGTGCTAGTGCTGGGTGTTGCGGTTGTGCTGCAAAGTTACACTTACCTGGAGCATAAATCGCACTGGTGCTGGGCTGCACAGGGTTGCCTTCGGCCTCAGTGCTGTGTGGAGGTCAATGTGTTACAACTGCAGCCAGGTAGGACCACTGGCTGGTGGTGCAAATTTTCAGGGTGGGGGAGGACATGGGGTGGGAGGAACTGAGTGAGGAACCCCTGCTAAGTGGGCAAGAGGAACTTTTTCAAGTGGTGTCCTCTTATATTTAGCAGGGGGAGAGCAATTGTCCCTCTTCACCCCAGCACAGTGTCTTTCTCGTGGCTGTTGCTGGGGGTGTTCTCCATTCCTTTAGATTGTGAGCCCTTTTGGGAGAGGGAGCCATGGTATTATTTGCCTGTAAACCGCTTTGTGAACTTTGTGTTGAAAAGCGGTATATAAATACTAGTGATTGATTGATTGATTGATTGAGTGAAGGGAGGGGAGGATCGGGCTTGGGAGGGGGCTGGGGCTGGTAGTGACCTCCATCGCCAGATCCTACGCCCTGCTTTGGGCCAGGCAGCTCAACACGAGGCAGCTCCTGTCTCCACCAGCCTAATAGCCGGCAGAGAGTCAAGCAGCCCTGTTGCAGGTCCTGGGACTTCACTCAGGGTAAGGGGAAGAATGTCCTCTTTCCTCAAGGAGATCCTGATGGTGGTGGCAGCATTGGTGGCAGCTCCTATAAGATGTGGTAGCACCCATATGATTTTGGTACTGCTGCTCCTCTGGGCACTGAGCAGTTTAGGAGTGGGCTGTGACTGACGAAGAAGTGCAGGGATGAGGATCCCTTGGAGAAGGTAAGTATCGGGTGACAGGGACTATAACACTAGCTAGATGTGTCCGGAAAGTATTTTATTTTTGCTTTGTTTTCTTTTTTCACACCAAGAGCGCAATCTTAACCCGGAGTTAGTCCGGCACAGTTAGGCCAGCAAAGTTTGGCCGGCGGAAGGGACACTGTAAAGTATGTTTGGACCACTCTCGGAGTCAGAGAGACCACCACACAGACATGAGCCATCCTCCCTGACTCTGAAAGTGATCCAAACACTCCTTATGGTGTCCCTTGTGCTGCTCAAACTTTGCTGGCTTATTTTATGCCGGCCTAACTCCAGTTTAGGATTGCGCTCTTTATCATGTTAAGCTGCTTTAGGGCACAATCCTAACCTGGAGTTAGGCCAGCAGAGTTTGGCCGGCACAAGGGACACCGTAAAGCGTGTTTGGACCACTCTCGGAGTCAGGGAGGATGGTGCAGCCGTTAGGCCGTATCCAAAGCCCTGTCCCCAGGATGCATGGCTCCAATTCTGGCTGCATGACCATCTCTGATCTATGCCTGCTATTCTACAGGTGCAGGTCTGAGGAGCCCATGGGGGGGGGGGGCTTCTCAGGCCTCCCCTGTTGCACTGGATTTGGTGCAGGCCTATCGGCATGCCTGCTGCAGCACAACATAGGATTGGGCTGCCCGAGATACCCGAGCCCTTCTGTTTTCACCCCTAAGGTCAGACTTTAAATTGGAAGAAATAAAAAGAAAGATAGCCTGCAAACTCTAATTTATGGGTTAATAGAAGTATGATCGGGGTTTGTGACTTTATTAAAGTGGGACATATTCCGAGCTCTCAGAAATTATTAAGCCAGGAAGGCTTTGGCCCACTGTATTTTCCATATCTGCCGATAAGGAGCCTCTTACAGGTTTTACAAAGAGGATCAGATGTATTTAGGTCACTTACAAAATTTGAACAATGATGTCACCAGCAGCAGTCTCAGAAGAGATTATTGTCCAGGATTTATAAAATACTCTTGGAGGCTGAACTTGATGTAGACTCTGCTAGAGACAACAGAGGGAAAAGAGATTCTTCCAGAAGGCTTAGTGACTAGCAGTGAAAGTCAATTTGCCATTGAGTGGTTGAACATTTTGTAGATATGGCTGTTAAATAAAACTTTTAGGAAGCGTTCTGTAGGTGGAATTGCACGCCGTGTTAACATACGGAGAATGTATTGAATGGGAAAAGCTTTATGTTGGAAACATGCAGTGGTGTCATCTAAATGATTTAATAACAGGTACTCACTTTTGATTGGCACGTGTCGGGACCCGCCCACCGGAAGTGACGTCATAAGCCTGAAGTGATGTCGTGGCAGGAAGTGACATGAAAAAAGCCCTTTTTGAGGCCTCAGATGATTTTAAACTGACCCAACAGTTGCAACAGTATTCCACAGCACCCCCAGAACATGTTAAGGAGGCCTGGCATCATGTTAAAACCCCAGAGCAACTCATTTTTCAGTGGCAAGGAAAGGAAAGGTTCCGCTTGCTGCCTGCCTGCCTTCCTGGCTCTGAGAACATGCAGGCAACTCAAACATGCAGGAAATTCAAACATTGCAGAGGGCGGAGTCGACGAGTGGGTGGGCGAATGGGCGGGGCCAGCTGTAATCCTAGAAACCGGTACTCGCGTACCCCCGCGTACCCCCTGCATGACATCACTGGAAACATGGAAGAAATGGGACTTAATCATATTTGGTCTAGTGGGAAAATATCATTACTGAAAAGATTTGAGTGTCCCCTTCCCCCAGGGAGAATTCTGGTGGCTTCCCCATGATCGCAGGATACAATGGTGGCCATTTTGGCACCACTGTTCCTCTGGGCGCCATGAAGCATACAATTGGGCTGTAAGCCAAGTTAACTTAATGGGCAATGAGCCAATTGCTGCATATAGTTTAAGAGCTTCAAAAATAAGCTTCGTTGAGTCCAATTGATCTAGCACAGTGGTCTTCAACCTCTTTTGTGCCATGACCCCGATAAATAAATAAATATATAGTGTGAGACTGGAGACCCACCATCTATCGTGACCGCTCCCGAGACCCTATCTGCCCACCCTATCCAACCCTGTCTCCACCCACTCCCTGTTCCCATAACGTGCTCCCAGAACTGTTCACTGTAACAAAATAGCAGAAAAAGTGACCCTGAAGCCTGGCACGAGTGAAAGCTATTCTAGCGCAATTGCCGAGAACCTGAGCAGGACTGGGACACCATCTCCTGGTACCTGAAGGTAGTAAACCAGATGTCTGACTCTTTATCTGCTAGTGCTCTAGTGCAACATTTTCAGTCCCATAAGTTGCCATGACCCCACAACTGAAGCTTCGTGACCCCATTGGTGTCCTGATCCCAAGGTTGAAGAACATTGATCTAGTAGATCAATGGGTTTGGAAAGTGTGGAATCACAAACTCACATACTATATATAGAGCAGTGGTTGTCACCGGGAACCACTTTTTAGAATGGCCTTCGTGTCTGGACCCACTAGAAGTGACATCATTAACCTGGAAGTGATGTCATGGTGGGAACTGACATGATCAAGCAGGAAGCGCCATCATATTGTGACATAAACAAAGGATATTCCTGGAATGCAAACTGGCATTATTGGACTGCACCAATTGCACAACCATGAAACATCCCTGACAGCAAGCAAGATTAGGACAAAATACGATGTCAAAGCACTGAAATACAAACTAAAAAAAACTCTCACTTGAAAACTCAAACTGTTAACATTCACAAAAGGAATATAGCAAGAGTAAGGTCTGCAGCTTCCAAGATGTAACCTCCTGGAATTCCACTAGTGTGAAAATGTACATGTATCAATTTGCCTCCTTTACTGGAATTTGTATGCCTTACACTTGGCATTCTGAAGTAAATTCTGAGGTAAATATGAGGTAAATAAAACAGAATTTGCTATCCTAAGAACATAAGGAGAGCCGCACTGGATCAGGCCAAAGGCCCATCTTGTCCAGCTTTCTGTATTTCACTGTGGCCCACTAGATGCTTCAGGGAGCACACAAGACAACTAGATGCCTGCATCCTGTTTCAACTCCCTTGCACCTGGCATTCTGAGGTAGCTTACTTCTAAAATAAGGAGGTTTTGCATTTTGTCAGTGAGCCGCTAGATGGCAGTAAAGGAAAACGTAAGCATGCCCATTAAGGGCATTCAAGGATATGGAGCTTCCAACTGTGATTAAGATGCCAAAAATAGTGATATGTGAGAAGAACCTTCCAGAAAGCTGCCTGGTGAGAAAAGGAATCTGTTAGAAGGTCTTCTCAAACTATCAGAAATTTATTGAAAGCTGACTATAAATTCAACATGAACAGGTACAGTTGCCTTAGTTCCCTAGTCATGCCATGGGGCCATCTAACACGGTTTGGTTAGCAGAGGCTGTCCGTGGTCTCAAAGCAGTCCTCCTACCAGAGAGTCTCCTAACCGATGATGCTGAAGACTGACAGCCCCATCCTATGCATGTCTACCAGTCAGTCGTACACTGCAGGTTCAGAACACAAATCTGTGGATACCGAATTCGTGGATACAGAGAACCGACTGACCTGCATATGACTTCACAGCTGGGGGATAAAATAATTCCATAGTTCCAAGGCCATCATTGCCTGAACCTTATGGCTGTTCCTTTCCAGTGCTGATGGAGCAGAAAGCAAAGCCTGACTGGAAGAGCACAGTTGGTATACGGGCTGATGCAGCCGGAATTTGCATAGTTGGGACTTTTGGGCATAATTATACCAGTTAAGGTTAGCATCCGTAGCGACAACACTAATATTCAAACAACCATCATGCAGGTTTGTGTGATGTAACCCAACAGATGTAGGTACCCCCCCCCCCACACACACAAGGAATTTCGGAATTCCTTGTGAAATTGCTAGTCTACGTTGTCAGACAAGGGAAACAAAGACAACTAATCCTATGGGTGTTTAAATTGTTGTAATACTCTTTACAGAAGTGATGCTGTTCTCTGTACTACAGAGGGTTTGACAAGTAGACTTTGAATGGTGAAGTAGGAGTGTTGTTGTCTAGGCAAACAGGCATTAAGTGCCACTCTCCATTATTCCAGGCTTGTAGGATAATGAAGGAATCAATCAGATCTATATAACAGTGACACAACAGAGATAAATAGCCTTGTGAGGGCTTTTTTTCTGAGAGTCTGTAAAAAAGGAAAAAAAAGAACGGAAACAAACCAGACACTTCAGGCTGAGTGTAATCCTAACCTGGAGAACATTTCTCTTCCTGTGCAGCTATGACAAGTGCTACTTAGAGTGTAATGCAAAAGTGGAAAACAGGAGAAACCACTGGAAGCAACTCAATTTCCAGTGTGTTCATCAAGCAAATGAAATTGCACAGGAAGGGTCTGAATGCCTTCTCAGTGTGGATTGCTCTCTTCTTAGAAGACCGCTGTGGCAGGGTCAACTGGGATGCCAATCTGTTTAGGAGGGGAGGGGGATCTGCATGGATTTGGTATATCCCTAGGGGTGTTCATTGAAACACCTTCTCATGTGTAAATTCCCCAGAATCCTGCTTTCAAATTGCATCCCAGTGATATGAAACACTGTAAGTTTCCTTATGGGGAAATTCACCCAACATAAGAACCTAAGAAGGAGCCCTGCTGGATCAGGCTAAAGGCCCATCTTGTCTAGCTTTCTGTATCTCACAGTGGCCCACCAGATGCCTCAGGGAGCACACAAGACAACCAGATGCCTGCATCCTGTTGCCACTCCCTTACACTTGGCATTCTGAGGTAAATTCTGAGGAAAACATCTTGAAGTAAATATGAGGTAAACAAAACAAAATTTGCTATCCTAAGAACATAAGGAGAGCCCCACTGGATCAGGCCAAAGGCCCACCTTGTCCAGCTTTCTGTATCTCACTGTGGCCCACTAGATGCTTCAGGGAGCACACAAGACAACTAGATGCCTGCATCCTGTTTCAACTCCTTTGCACCTGGCATTTTGAGGTAGCTTACTTCTAAAATAAGGAGGTTGTACCACCCATCACGGCCTGTAGCCTGCAATGGACTTTTCCTCCAGAAATCTGTCTAATCCCCTTTTAAAGGCACCTAAGCCAGATGCCATTACCACCTCCACAGATTAATTACCTGTTGGGTAAAAACGTATTTTCTTTTATGTGTTCTAATTCTCTTCCAATTCAGGATAGGGCTGGATTAAGGAAAACTGAGTTCTTTCTAGAAAGATGGTGCCCAAATTGTCTTCTTGGCTAACAGAAAATCATTCCTGCACCTTTTTTCTGTAACCAGCTTGCATTTTGAACTGAACAATAAATCCAATTTGGTGGATTTTCTGGATGTACCTTCTTTGCAGGGGTTTTTTTTTTTTTTTGGACACATTAAAAGCACAATCTTAACCTGGAGTTAGGCCGGCACAGTGAGGCCAGCAAAGTTTGGCCGGCACAAGGGCCATTGTAAAGTGTGTTTGGACCACTCTTGGAGTCAGAGAGGCCAGCACACAGACGTGCACCATCCTCCCGGACTCTGACAGTGGTCCAAACTGGGCAGCCTGCATGTTAATCGGGCTCTTCCATATTTTGAAAATATCAATGTGTGCACTTTTCTCTTGCCATTTGCAGCTAATGAGTTGCTAAGGGAGAAAAAAGGTGCTTATTTCTGGTCATGACCTGATTAATGACATCACTTCCTGTTAAGGCCATCACTTCTGGCCCTCAGCAGGCATAATGAATGCTATTCGCCTCGCTGTATGAAACGGGGTTGACACCCCTGAGCTAGGGTGTGTGATAGTGAGACTGCCTGCCTTACCAACGCTCGGGGGCCGCTGGAGGGGAGAGTGTGAGCCCGGCCACCCCGAATGGGCCGAGGGCAGCTGGGGTGGCCTGCCTGGCCCGGCAGGGCTTGACCTCCGGTGGCGTCTGCCTCTCCAACACCACTGTGAGTGCGCCAGGCCCACAGAGCATTGCACCTGATGATGTGGCTGCTGTGACTGGCCTGTCAAAGGCCCCACCTGCGCACACGTCGCGGCAGAGGCCTTGCCGGGTGCCGGGCCGCAACTCCGGGGGTCCCTTACGCTCCCCGTGGCCAGAGAGCTGCGGGACGGGCGGAAACAGGAGGAGCCCAGACTTGCTGAGGAGCAGGCAGCAGGAGGATTGGGCACAGAGGGGGCAATCGCCAGAACGACCCCCCTTTCAGGGAACCCCCTGTGGGCAGCAAGGGGAGGGTGGAAGCAGCCCAGTTAGCAGAGCCCAGGGATTGGGTCTCTCACCCATCACTCTGCTGAGCCCCCCCCGGCTGGGCTCCAAGAGGCGGGCCCAGGGCTGCGGGAGGAAGAGGAAGGGGTGGGGAGTGACCCTTTAAAAGCCCCCAGTGCCAATGATGGAGGCAGCTACAGGCCAAAAGCCTTGTGGCTTTTTAGAGGACATTAAAGAGGCGGAGAGATCCCTTCACGGGATGCATGAAGTGGACTGTGAAGATGTCACAGTGGTGAAATGGGGAGAGAATGGATTTGCAAGCTTAGATCAAAGAATGTGAGTGCAATCCACAGCTGGAGTTAGGCTGGCACAGTTAGGCCAGCAAAGTTTGGCTGGCACAAGGGACACTGTCAAGTATGTTTGGACCACTCTCGGAGTCAGACAGGCCAGCACACAGACGTGCGCCATCCTCCCTGACCTGACTCCAAGAGTGGTCCAAATGCACTTTACAGTGGCCCTTGTGCCAGCCAAACTTTGCTGGCCTAACTGTGCCAGCCTAACTCCAGGTTATGACTGCATCCTGAGAGAGAGAGAGAGAGAGAGAGAGAGAGAGAGAGAGAGAGAGAGAGAGCTAGGGCAGTGCCTGCTGAAGTCTCTCAGTCAGCCTGACGCCGGTTGGAGAGCCGGGCCAGGGTGGAGCATCCCCGGCCTCCGAATCGGGCAGGGAAGCCAAACTCCTGAGGCACTCGCTAAGTCGACAGGTGCAACTTGACCTTTGTCGCCGAGCCCGCTCGAAGGAAGTTCCCCTGGGGGGGCGGCCATGAGGGGCTTGCCCCAGACACCATCAAGTGTCATTACAGCTCATTTAAGGAAGCAGCTTCTAGCCTTCGATATTAAAGAAGCATCTTTTACTTGGACTTCCCGAAAGCTTAGAAAGGGGCAATTTATTTGAAAACATCACTATAACAAAGACAACATAAGCTAGGAATGTGGGTGCCGATCCACAGTTTGGGAACCACTGCTATACAGTTATCTGTACAGCAGAAAGACATTAATACTGTATAATGTTTTCATGAAGAAAGTAATGCGAGGAATGCCAAGTATTTGAAGCTCCCAAAACTGTTTTCCCCTTTCCTTAATTAAACCTGCCCCTTGTAAAGAGGGAACTGCCTTGCTTCATGGCGGTAAAGGATGCCACTGTTCTCAGTGTTTGATGGTGAAAGAGGAGATGCTAGAAACAGTCCCTGGAGTTCACTAGTCAAAGTAACAGTTACTAAGGATGTCATTCCTAAGCCCGGGGTTACAATCAGCAGGCGCCGGGTGTCAGGCAATCAGCTTCCCTGATATTCAGGGAACAAATATTCGCTACATGCATTGCCAGGAGGAAAATGCAGCATTCAGGCTCTGTTAGAGCTGAATGCAGTGACACATACACAGTATGTGTAGCTATGGAGGGCACGATAAATTTTGCAGGCGCTGCAATGCACCATGTGACCGGCCCCTCCCACTTGCTGTCAGAAGCAGGGGCGTAGCTAAAGAAGCGCAGGGGGTGCAATTGCACCGGGCAAACAGCTTTGCGGGGGCGGGGGACAATAAGCTGAGCTTGACCCTAGTGGCCAAAATGGTGAAAAACTTTGGTATTTATTTATTTATTTTATTTATTTAAAAGATTTTTACCCCGCCTTTATGCCTGAAGGCATAAATAATACCATCATGTTACAAGTCATTGGAAAGGCCATTTGTTAATTTAAATGCAGACGGCAATGAAACAAACCAGAGTGTTTTATCTTGAATAATGCCCTTACTTGTTTTTGTGTATTTATTGTATTTATTGTTTTGTATGTATGTATGTATGTATGTATGTATGTATGTATGTATGTATGTAT
>JAJKFI010000024.1:11442828-11456001 GCA_029204185.1 Lerista edwardsae
TATGTATGTATGTATGTATGTATGTATGTATGTATGTATGTATGTATTCAATTCAATTCAATTCAATTCAATTCAATTCAATTAAAAAAAATTATTCAATTCAGAGTGCAACATCTTCCTTCTATCAAAAGTTGTGGCCCCCAAGCCCAGAAAATGAAAATACAACTGTGACATCACTTCCTGTTGTGATGTCATTTCAAGGGCAACGTTTTGCCCTCTGCACTGGGCTACACTTTCATTAGCGACGCCACTGGTCGGAAGCAATTCTGTCCCAAATGGCTGTGATGGCGAGTGGGAAGGGCTGTTTGCACAGTGCATTGGGGTTTTGGGGAGGGGGGTGGAGCTTTCCTTGCCCCGTCATAGCCCTGTCCAAGCCTCTTTGCCCTGTGCAAGCCTCTGTCCCCATGTTCACGCAGCCCTAATTCGGGACGCATAGCTTGCTCGGAGCTGCGACTGCTAAACAGCAGGTGCAGATCCAAGCAAACCCATCGGGGAGGCTGGTGCCTACCCTGGGGCAGGGACATGAAGGCCCCCTTGCCCCAGGGAGGCTCCAGCTGCCTCCTAACTTGGGCTGGGTGCGGTGCAGGCCTGCCTGCCTGCCTGCCTTGCCATTCCGGCTCGCATTTGGAGTGCGCCCTGAAAGACAGGGTTGGCTCTAGCTTGCCAAATTTCATGGGTTAACATTGTTCTGCCCTTAACACGTCCTGCCTCCAGCAGAGAGGAAAAAAGTCTCTCTGTTGGAGTCTAGGTTGGGCTCTTCTCTTCTCAATCCTGTTGTAATTGCTGAGTTCTAGTACATGCTGGAAGCTCGTTACTAAAATGTCTTGCCATAATAGTAATGCTTTGCCTTCCCATTGGGGCAATTGCTATCCAAACACCCAGTGGAGGCAAGAAGTATCTATTTGGTAGACCAGCGCATGGAAAATTACTTTAAAAGAAAGAATAAAACAAAAGTAATCTGGATAGTGACACCCTAAGTCAGAGGTATTATTATTCTTTTCCTTGGTGTGAACATCTCATCTTAGCCTCCCCAAAATCTTCTTATATCCATGTGTAAGAAAGCAGTATATAAGAATACTGCTTTCTTAGGTCAGAGTTCGCTCCTTTGGAAACCAAATCCATCAGCTTTGAAGACCAATGTAACTAAGGGGTGGGTGGCAGCATTAGTTTTAGATATGAAAATACTTTTGGGGAGAGAGGTTGGGAGGGAACCCAACCTTGAGAGGGAAACCCAGGGGTTTCTTGTTTCCAAAAATTCTTGGAAGGCGGTGGGGAGGTCAAAGAAGCAAAGGGACAAGGTATTGTCTGCTTGGCTTGAGATCTTTGGCTATTTACTCTACAAACCCTGAGCCTCAGAAGATCTGGCAATCCTAAATCCAGCAAGGCAATGCTTGCATTCTTCGCTTACTGTCTGAATACATCCTGGGTTAGACAGTTCCAGCTTTGCTAGGAGAGCAATTAAATCAGCTTCAAGACTTTGAATACAAAATGAATGGTTCTTTCTGAGGACGGGAAGACAAGGAACAATGACACACGTTCTGTTGTGTGTTGAGCTGATCACCGATTAATAATTCAGGACCGTGGAGGCTTTTAGGCAGCTTTGCCCTGTTACTTGCATCAATAAAATATCCCGCCTCCATTGTTTGGAGAGACCATGGCTAATCCATGCCTATGGAGTACAAATGCAGCCTCTGTCTGGAGACCGAACCAGACACCCGTGTGGATCAGAACTGTGGAGGGGAGGCAGAGGCAGCTCCTAATGGAAATCATTCCCAATTCCTCCAAATTAGTCTTCTGGCAGCTATGGCAAAAGAGTCTGCTCAGCATCTCAAATTCAATCTCCAAATTCCAGAACGGGGCTGTGGATATTTACCAGTGTGTGAGGTCTGTGTGCCTCTCTAGCACTGTGCAACAGCTCGCACTCCATAGAAGTGAATGCAGAGAGGAAGTGATTGGGGTACCCATTCAGAGTCTGACTCAGGAGGTCAGAATCAGGTCCCTGTTAGTGGACCTGGGAGGGTGGGGCAGCCTGCAGACACCTTCAACTCTTGTCTGGAAGCTACTTGTGCAATGGTTCCAAAAGCCAACCCCCTTTTTCTAGCTGTTGTTTGGATAGTGCCTCTCATCTTCCATGCCTGGTCTTCTGACTGGGGGACACCTCACCTACTGATCAGTACTCCATGTACCAGTTCTTCATATAGCCTTGTTGGCTAGGTTGGCTTAAACTACAGGTGGAGCCTTCTCTTCTGCTGCTCACAGAAGAGAAGGACTCTTTGTTAATCAAACACATGCTGTTAATTAATGAAGCGTTTAAAGAAGTGTTTAGAAAAAAGATTTCCTTACCCTGGCAACACAGTTGCAGCCATGAGATCTGCAGCCAATCTCATTAGCTCTGAGATAAGACCTCCTCCTTCCTCCAGGGAAGTGTGATTAATCACTTCCGTTTTGCATTTTTCATCTTCCTCCAGGGTGAAGGGAAGAGGTCATATCTCAGGCTAATGGATACTAATTGCTCTAAGCCCCTGAAGAATGGCTGCAACCCATTGCCATGGTAAGAGAAGCTTTTTAAGAGGCTGAATGCTAATTAGTAGCATGATTTCATTTAACCCATTTTTTCGCATCCACAAGGGTACTTGGAACAGGAACCTCGTGGATAAAAAAAGCTCCACCTGTACTGCCCTACCTGAGAGATTGGGAGGAGTTTGTGGCCTCCAGCCATTGCACTGGCAGTCCCATAGCTTACGACAATGGCATGGCTTTCAGGATTTATGGCAGTGGATCATGAGGATTATATAGGATTGGGCCATTAGTCAAACTTACTTGTTTGAAAGTTTAAAAGCCATTAGCCTTCAGGCTGCATCATACTTAACACAGCTCAGTAGCGCCATCTCCGTGGGTGCCGATATGCAGTTGGCACCCACAATAATTTTCTGGGGGAGCTCCACACTCCCAATGTCAGGCACCCCCAACACAATGCAACACCTCCATGTTCCTCTGGAGCGTGCCCAGCCCAGCAGCGAACAGGCCGAGCCGAGGGCAGCGCAATCGAGCCAATGAGCTTCTTCTTGAGGCATTGCTGGCTCCTCAGGAAGAAGCTCATTGGCTCACCTGCCCTGGCCTGCCTTGCAATGCCTAGCAGAGATGTAAAGCAGCCTCTTCTGAGGCCAGGCCGTGGCGATCGCCCGCCTGGGCTTTGGAACGGGCTGCCTTGGCAGGGGTGACAGGGGGCATGGTCATGGGTGATGACAGGGGTGTGGTCATGCCAGGGGGCATGTTCACATAACATCAGGGGCATGCAGCAGTGGCATCCGGGTGGAACGGGCCGGTACGGCGTTCCGCTTGTTTCGTGGACGGGCCCGGGCGAGCCTGTTCCTGGGCCTGCACGCCGTCCCGTGCATCCAAATCGCTCTGAAATGGAGCGATTCCAGGCGCAGGGAGGTGCAGGGAGGCGTGGCTGACCTCCGCCATAGGGGCGGAGGGCTGCCAATCATCCGGGCATTCCGGTTCCTGGCGCACCCGGATGACATCACTGGGGGCATGGCTACACTGGGGGCATGGCTATGGGTACCCCCAATGTTGAGATCAAGTCGGTGCCCCTGACACAGCTATTCCACTAGGGCAGTGGTCTTGAAACCTTTTCATGCCATGAACCCAATAAATAGAGTATAAGACTGGAGACCCACCAATGCTCCTGCCCCTGTCCTGTGACCTGATCCACCCAACCCCCTCCCCTGCATGCCCAATTTCCCCCTACCTCTTGTGCCTTTGCAACAGCCCTGTGAGGCAGCTGCCTGATCAGGACTGGCCTTGGGAGCTGCAGGGCAAGACGGCAAGAACAGGCAGTGGAGGATTATATTAAGAACTCAGCTTTGCAAAGGCAGTACCAATATTGGGTTGGATCCAAGCTCTCTCTTGAACAGGCTTTGAAGGGTTGCTGTACCCCCCCCCCAAAAAAAAGCCTTCCGCTCGGGTCACAACCTACAGGTTGAAGAACACTGCCCTAAGGAATAGGGAACCAGTACAAAGTAAGGGTCACTATTGCAAAGGGTAAGGTGTTGTTCCGCGCTATGATTTTAATAGCATTTAGTACAGAAGGTCCCAGGTTCAATAATAATAATAATAATAATAATAATAATAATAATAATAATAATAATAATAAATGTATTTATATACCACCTTTCTTAAGATCACTAGATTTCTCCAATGACTGTAACTCCAGGTGGTTTACATAGGCAGACTTTTATTCACAAACCCAAAGGTTTTTACAATTTACAGAAATGTTCTATCTTTCAAGAACAACACTCATACAGATCTTTCTTTCTGGATTTAGCCTTCTTTCTTAGCCACCCGTCTGTATTCTGCTGGCTGATAAGAGGCTTCCCTGCTCCCACCAAGATGCAGCTGACTTCAGCACACTCCTCCTCCCACGAGGCAGCTGGAACTCAGCTTTTAATCAGCCGTAGTTTGCAAGGTCTGCCGCTCACAGAGACTTCCGGTAGTCTCGAGCTCATGACCTTCAGATCTTCAGCTGTTATCTTCGGGCAACGGAGGCATTAACCCTCTCGGCTAAATCTTCTGCCCAATCCCTGGCATTTTTAGCTAAAGGTAGCTAGTGATTATTATTTATTTATTTGAAGAATTTATATCCCACCTTTCTCATGCCAAAGCAAATGCTCAAGGCAGCTTACACGGGCAGGTCAGTCTAAACCACCATTTTCCAATGGGGTTTTTACAGCTATACAGTATTCTGTGATTCACTGAATCATCAGTCCCAGATGGAGCCTTCACAGTGTGGTTATCTCCAGTGGCGTCATCCTACCGGTACGCTGGGCGGGACATCTGAGTGATCGGCAGCCCGACCGTCGCATACCGCAGCGTTACGCTGTTTGCGTAATGTACGCAAGCGGTGTAACTGGTTACGCAAACGACGTAACGCTGCGGTATGCGACGGGCAGGCTGCCGATCACCTGGATGTCCCGCCCAGCGTACCGGTAGGATGACACCACTGGTTATCTCCTCTGGCTGCATGCCATTGACCTTCAGCAGGCAATCACAAGTCAAGCCTGGACAGGTTTGCCTCCATTCTTTCTCCGTGCTCTGGCTGGCCTTCTCACCACATTCCAACCCTGGCTAATCAGCTCCACAGGGACTCTGTTCTGCTACAAGAGGTACTACAGCTTGTCGCAGCCTGACATGCCGTCTCCCATCCAAAAACAAGACCATGGATTCTCCCGATTGGCTTCAAGCAGTACCAGCCTCTCACCATCTGTCCACACCTGCTGCCATAGTGATCTAGTGGTGCCTAGTGCCCAGCATCTAGTGAGGCTGATTAAGATAGGGAGAGTTCTCATATATACTCCTGCCACTTGAAAAGCAGACCCATTGGAGCAGACTCCAAATGGGGTTTGTCCATTGTCCGTGCTGTTAGCCCTCCCTGCTGGCTGCTCTCTTTTCAAGCAAACCTCCTCTTACAATCACAAAGTGGGAGGGGATAGCTTGGGGGCAGAGCCAGCTCAAGACCCACCTACCCAACTCTTGCCTGAGCTTGAACTACAAAAGAATCAAGTGGGTCCAACGTGAGCCCTCTCCTCCTCGAATGGTGTACCTAGAGGGGATCACAGCCCTAAGTTTTGCAGGCAGCCACTCTCCCTCCTCTACAGAGCCTTCACACCCAACAGTGCCTCTGTTTTGCTCTAGCCGCTGGGAATGGTTCTAAAGAGGAGGGGAAGCAGCTGCTTGCAAAACCTAGGGCTGTGATTCCCCCTCTAGGTTACTCTCTGGCTCTTTGCAAAGGTTTAGTCACTCGCAGAAGGGAAGGGGCCTGGGAGAGGAGGAGAGGGTATGTGAACATGATCTTTCCTTTTTGGAGAGTGCCTTGCTTTTGAATAGAATAGAATAGAAATTTATTTGTCATTGTACATGTTTATACATGCACAACAAAATTAGGTGCTTTCGCATGGTGAAAAAACGAAGACCAAACAAAAACACCAATACAACAAAATCAGAACAGAATGCTCCAAAAACCCTTTCAGCCTTTTCAATATTGGCTGAATGCATGTCTTGAACATGATTGCTGGTGGCAAGCCCAGAGACGAACCGAGTACGCCCATGGCAGGGTGACGGACCACGCCCCTAGCACGTTGCTCCGCCCCCGTGCATCGCCATGCCACACCTCCCTGCACCTGGAATTGCTCCATTTTGGAGCGAAACAGACACCAGGGAGGGAAGGCGGGCCCACTAGCGTGGATTAGCACATGGGTTACTCGGTGCAATGGCGTCCCGCCGCTGCCGGCGCCCATGGCTTGCGCCACCCCGGGTACACCCAAGTTCCGCCTCTGGGCAAGCCTGCAAAAGACGTAAGGAAGTCTCTAGGAAGATGGACCAGCGATCTGACTTGGCAGAAAGCGTTTCCTTCAAGAAGTCAAGGCATTTCTGTCCTGAGAAACCATTTTATTTGCTCATCTCTGCCGAGAAGACTCATTTCTAGTTGTTTAAATTTATTTTTCTCCCCTTGTTGGCGCTCAAGGTGAATCTCTGCTTTCCCTTCAGTTGAAAGTGGCTCCCCTCAGAAGTTCTTCAAAGGCATGAGGTGCTGCAAATCGTCCGGCCTGTCAGCCGAGCAGCATTAGCATATTTATTAGGCGGCTTCAGCTACCGTCAGAGGAACGAGAGCGCAAGGTCAGGAGTCAGAGGTGTGAAAAGCATTTCCAAGGAGAGCTGCCGCTTCCTGGAGGTACAGCGGGCTGTTCTGGACGAAAGTGGGAGGGGTGCAGCCAGGCTGCCTTACCAGCTGCCCCCTCTCTGCCTTTAGAGGAGCCTGCAGTGAATCAAGCATCCAAAACATCCATGTGAAGGGGACTGGGCAGGGAAGAGGTCGGAGGTGTGGACTGATGGTTAAGCTGCTGAAGCCTGAAGCTAAGCAGGAGAACCTGCGGTCTTGTTTTGGATGGGAGACGGAATAATGTCAAGCTGTTGTACCCCTCATGGCAGGACAGAGGTGCTGGTAAGATGATTAGTCACCACAATTGCGAGTTGCAGGGGAATGTGCGTGAAGGCCAGCTGGCAAAAGAACACAGCATGACCTTGAGGACCTGTCCAGGCTTGACTTACGATGGCCTGCTGAAGCATGGGAAAGGCGAGGTGTAAATTCTTCAAATAAGATAAAATAAATGCAGAGGAAGCATAATGGTGGGGGAGATTTTATTTATTTATTTTGAAGAATTTATACCCCGCCTTTCCCATGCCGAAGCAAATGCCCAAGGCGGCTTACATGGGCAGGCTAGTCTAAATTTTCAATGGGGCTTTTACAAATATATAGTATTCTGCGATTCACCAAATCCTCAGTCCCAGTTGTAGCCTTTACAGTGTGGCTCTCTGCTTTGTTCTCTGATTGCCTCTGGTTGCTATCAAACCTCAGCAGGCAATCATAAGTCCAGCCTGGACAGATCCTCAAGGTCGTACTCCATTCTTGTGCCGCCTGGCCTTCTCACAAGATTCCCGCACTGGCTAATCAGCTCCACAGTGACTCCGTTCTGCCACAACAGGTACTGCAGCATGCCACAGCCTATCATTCTGTCTCCCATCCAAAAATAGACCACAGATTCTCCTGCTTAGCTTCAGGCAGTACCAGCAGCTCAACTGGTACTGACGATGTAAGAGAAGATGCAAAATGAAAAAGCCAAAAGCTTTCAGGTGTTCCTGTGCTTGGACCATTTGCTGGCCAAACTGGACATGACTTTGTGCTAGGACTTTCCAAATTCTTTCTTGCACCTGTGCCCTCCTGATCCAGCTTGGGACCACGGTGGTGGAGGAATTTAACATTCCCCTGTACTAACGTCTCACTGAAAATCACTCTTCTCAAGCTTCATTTGCACCTAAAGTTGTTATTTACATAAGCTTGTCAATCAGGCCAAATAGGAACTTTGGAGACAGAGTGGATTTTCACTGTGAAAATGGTAAGGGGGGAGAATTAACCATCCCTCCCCCTGCACAAGATCTTGTGAGCTTGGTCCTCATACAGAATTTCTTCAAATGCATTGTGGAATCCTGTCCTTTGGTTTTATCCCCCTCTTCAAGACTGGGATTCCATAGTCAGTGTTATTCAAACTGTTGTGCCTCAACAGGTACTGCAGCTTGTCACAGCCTGGA
Organism: Lerista edwardsae; assembly: GCA_029204185.1. Classification (NCBI taxonomy): domain Eukaryota; kingdom Metazoa; phylum Chordata; class Lepidosauria; order Squamata; family Scincidae; genus Lerista; species Lerista edwardsae. Next base: position 11,450,977 of record JAJKFI010000024.1, read on the forward strand.
TGGGACCCACTTGGTGGGCCGCAACCTGATTTCAGGTGGGATGTGGAAAGCTGAGAGCAGCCATCTTGGAAACTACAGACCTTACTCTTACTATATTCTTTTTTTGAGTGTTAACAGTTTGAATTTTCAAGTGAGGATTTTTTAAAAATTGTTTTTAGTTCAGTGCTTTTATATCATATTTTGTCCTACTCTTGCTTTCCATCAGGGATATTTCATGGTTGTACAATTGCTGCAGTCCAAGACTGCCAGTTTGCATTTCAGGAGTGTCATTTTATTATGTTACAATGACAGCACATCCTGCTTGTTGATGTCACTTCCTGCTATAACATCACTTCTAGGTTAATGACATCACTTCTGGTGGGTCCCGACACAAGTGCCATTCTGAAACGTGGGTCCCGGTCTAAAAAGTTTGAATACCACTGCCACAGTGCATTGAAAGTAATGTCTAGTTTGGCCCTAAATATGGTATAATTGAATATTATAATGAACCCTGTTAATTCCAACAATTATAGCAAATACAGTCAGTCCTCTTTAATGTGAACTTGCTATTTGTGAATTCATTTATCTGTGAGCATCAGAATTGCTACTAACTCATTATCTGTCCTCTGTCTTTACTATCCACAAGGCAGAGGCCTTCTGAAAGCTGCAGGGACTTTTACCAGCACCACCCCTTTAAAAGAAGCATCCACTGGCCATGTTTAAGGGGTCCATGCTGGTCGGAAATGCCATTCTGCAGGTCCCTGCAGCCTCTGGAAGGTCTCTGCAGCATTCTGAGATCTTTGGGCACTTCCTGCTGCACTCTGCTGGCTTCCTGAGGGTCTCTGCTGGGTTCTTCTGTTGGCAGATAGGTACCCCTTACAAGGTACCGATAGCAAATTTGCAGATAACGAACCATTGATCCTATGGGATCCATGGGGCTAGGTGCAAACCTAACCCCATGGATCCCATAGGATCAATGGTTCATTATCTGCAAATTTGCTATCGGTGAGGATTTCCAGGAACCTAACCCTAGCAGATAATGAGGACTGGCTGTAATGAAACAGCAGGCTGTTCCTTTTCTCTGCATTGCATCTCTTTGGTTCCTTGAATCTTTTCCTGTCTAAAGCCCACCCTACTGCTTGGGCACATAGCAGCAATGAGGAAATCTGTGCTTTCTGGTTCCTGACACAAGATGGTACACACCTGCTGCCGTGCATATAACTGCCAACATCTCACAGAGAAGAAGCATAGTTGTGTTTATATAACACCTTGATTTTCATATGAAGGATCACTCTGGGAGCCCCCAAAGAGCCAACTTTCCAACACTGAGATAGCTGTTCCGATGGGGCTTATGCTGAAATCCTGCAGTGGGGCTTCCTTACGTTAATGGGATAGTTATTCCCTTACCTTGGTATTGCATTGCCCTTATCCTGGTGCTGGAAAGTTGGTTAGGATTGCACCTTCAGTCTTTCCACATTCACTATCATTATACATTGTCCAGAATGTTAGATTTGTTCACTCTGCAATTGAATGTTCCACCCAGATATAAAATCCAAGTGTGTGATGCTTTTTCTGATTAAACGTGCTAAAAAAGGCAAGTTGTTCTGCAGTGGGTTAGCAACCGTTCAAAATGTTCCTTGGTAGCTGCAGGATGTGAAATGGCCCAGGTGCCCTTCATGTTCTTGTGGATGGTGGTGCACTAGCTATAAGACGCATCCAGCTCTCACTTAAGAATGCATCTCATAGCTGGTTGGAGAAGCTGAACCTTGAAGAATGACAACTGTAGGAACAGATGCTAACTGTTGTAGCAAATCAAAAATGGGAAGAAAATGGGGATTGATATAATGGGAGAAGTAACAGAAAACTGAGCATGTCTCTGGTAAATATGGACATTTGGAGCACATTCCAAATTCCTCTTTTGGAATATTGCTACAAATCGCTATTACAATTGAGGTGGTACACAACGCTGAAGATGTAAACAGTCCTTGGCTGGAAGCTAACCAAAGCAGGTTTTTCAAGTACTGTCCCAGTGTTCCTAGTGTCTAGTGGCTATGTAATGGAGTGAAAGACTATTTTGCAAAACAGAGTAGGCAATTGTAATTGTATTAAATAGGGTTACCAGTTACAAACTGGGGCAGAGTGCCTATGCCATTATCCATTGTATAGAAGAGGGAATTTGGGCAGGTGCAGCTCTTCATGAAAGGGTTTCAAAAGCTGCACCTGCCCAAATTCCCTCTTCTATACAATGGTTAAAGCAATGGTATTCAAACTTTTTAGACCATGACCCACTTTTTAGAATGGCACTTGTGTGGGGACCCACCGGAAGTGATGTCATTAACCTGGATGTGATGTTGTGGTAGGAAGTGACATCATCAAGTAGGAAGTGCTGTCATTGTAACATAATAAAGTGACACTCCTGAATTGCAAATTGGCATTCTTGGACAATTCTACCACCATGAAACATCCCTGACAGAAAGCATGCTAAGGACACATATGATGTGAAAGCACCGAACTAAAAACAAAATCTTAAAAAACCCTCACTTGAAAATTCAAACTGTTAACAATCACAAAAAGAATATAATGAGACTAAGTTCTGCAGTTTCCAAGATGGCTGCTCCCAGCTTTCCACGACCCACCTGACATCAGGTCACGACCCACCAAGTAGGTCCCAGCCAGTGGTGTCATTCAAAAGATTTAGGAACAGGAACTCACTTTTGATTGGCATTTGTCTTGATTGGATTGGCACCTGGAACCAGCCATGGAGCCCGTTAGGATCCGGAACGCCCGTTCTGGTCCGTTCCCCCTGAATGACATCACTGGTCCCAGCCCACAGTTTGAATAGCACTGAGTTAAAGGTATAGGCACTCTAACCCAGTTTGTAGCTGGTAACCCCAGCATTGCCACTGTAAGTGTGGTTGGTCCTTTAAAACCATTTTCTACCAATGATGCGTTAGAGCAACATCGGTAGAAATGCAATTTCCAGCACATCATTGGTAGAAAAGCCGAATGTAGTTAAGCAAAGCATGCCTGTAATTCCCACTGAGGCTTCTCTAAGGCCATCTCGTGAGTTCGCAGAACAGCAGGCACCCCGAATGAGGAAGTCCTGATTGGCAGATTGGTGCCCCAGCCACTATGCAATACCTGCTGCCAGATTCCATGACCCTGCCAAATCTCTGTATTCACAGGCAGGGCCGGCTCTAGGAGTGGCGGGGTCCAATCTGGGGCATTCCTGCAGGGCTCCCACCACCCCTGAACACCCCTCCCCCAATCACCAAGAAAAGCGCTTGTGAAGCCACGCACAAAGTATGGCACCTGGAAATAGTTGGCGGTGATACGTTGACATCGTTAGCTCCTTCCAGGAGGCCCATTTTGGGCAGTTCAGAGGCAGGGGCAGGTGGGAGGGCCCAAGGTAAAGCTGCTCTGCTCGCCCCACTGACCTACAGCCCATAGAGATCCCGGCTGCAGCAGCAGGCGATATGCTCACTGTGCTGATGCAGGCCCCCTCCCCAAAGCGTGGGGCCCAATGGGATAGCATTGGCCACATTGACTGAAGGCCAGCCCTCTTCATAGGCATGCCTACTGTTGCGTATCCCACAGTGGTGTCTTCCGCAAATGAACAACCGGAACGCTGGGCGGGACTTCTGCATGATTGGCAGCCCGTCCGTAGCGTTCCGCAGCTGTCCTGGCCTCGGGGGGGGGCTCCCACTCACCGCGGGGGACAGGTGAGGGTCACGCCGAGTGCCTGGGCGAGCAGCGGTGGGGCGCGCTAACCGGGGGCAGCCCCCCCCGGGGCAGGACAGCTGTGGAACACTACAGACGGGCAACCAATCATGCGGAAGCCCCACGTATGTCCCGCCCAGTGTTCCGGTTGTTCATTTGCGGATAACACCACTGATATCCCATGACATTGCTTTGGACTTGACCTGCAGGCCACTAACAGAACGGGCCCTCTCACATATCACCCCATCAGTGCTTGATGCCTCTCTGTTTGCTTCTTTATCCCGGTCCCTCCACGGAGTGGGGAGGTCTGTGTGGTGCAGCTGGAATGAACGAACAGCCACTGGTTCTAAAAAAAATTAAACCATATTTTTATTTATATATTATATATAAAAGAAATTAAAAAAAGGAACAAAACACGAAGAAAGATGCAGGTTTATGGCAACTCCGTTTTGTCGGCACCTTCGGCCTGGGTGGCTGATTCTGGGCTCCCGGAGGATAGCAAAGTCCGCCGGTTGTAGTGTCCCTTAATGATCCCCGAATTATTGTTCTCAGTCAGGATTTGCTTCTGTTTTTGCCTGTTAAGGGACTGCACAAGCCCTAATACGACAGCAGCTAAGGAATACTGCCCGGTCAGTTTTCGGGGTTGCAAGATTAAAGGGTTTGGTTGTACTCTTCCCAGAAGAAAATACGTTTTGATTTTCCCTTCTTGCTCACTGATGCCCTTCACGTAGATCTCTCCTCGGTAGTCAAAGGCGAATCCGCGGTCCTTCAGGATGAGATACGTCTCCTCTGGCACCTGCATCCTGCCACTAATGCCAGTGCTGTCCATTCGGCTAGCTAAGTTAACAGTTTTGCCCCAGATATCGTACTGGGGTTTCTTAGCACCAATAACACCAGCTACAACGGAGCCATGGCTGATACCTAGAAGGAGAAGAGAGAAGAGACTTCTAGAAGTGCCGTCCTGTTGGTCAACTGTGGCAACACCAGCCAAAAGCCCTGTGGCTTTTTAGAGGACAATAAAGAGGCAGAGAGATCCCTTCACGGGATGCATGAAGTGGACTGTGAAGATGTCACAGTGGTGAAATGGGGAGACAATGGATTTGCAAGCTTAGATCAAAGAATGTGAGTGCAATCCACACCTGGAGTTAGGCTGGCACAGTTAGGCCAGCAAAGTTTGGCTGGCACAAGGGACACCGTCAAGTATGTTTGGACCACTCTCGGAGTCAGACAGGCCAGCACACAGACGTGTGCCATCCTCCCTGACTCCAAGAGTGGTCCAAATGCACTTTACAGTGGCCCTTGTGCCGGCCAAACTTTGCTGGCCTA
>JAJKFI010000024.1:11456101-11482923 GCA_029204185.1 Lerista edwardsae
GAGAGAGAGAGAGAGAGAGAGAGAGAGAGAGAGAGAGAGAGAGAGAGAGAGAGAGAGAGAGAGAGAGAGAGAGAGAGAGAGAGGTGTTTTTGCATTTGCAGCCTGTACCTACCAATGCGGAGTTCAAAGTTGTTAAACGAATGCTTGTTGATCTCTTGGATGCTTTCATTCAGTGCAATGGAGAAATCTGCCAGGGCGCACAAATGGCCCCATTTGTCTTCGCATTGCTGGGGAATAAATTAAACAGAGAATCCGTCATATCTTCAGAGAGCAGCAGTCTTCATCCGAGAAGGTTCTACCCCCACACCCCGCTAGAGCCCAACTTGGAGACTGTTAGTGGCCTTTTCTGTTTATGCTGCAGGATACTCTGCTTTGAAATACAAAGGATTTGTGTGTCTGCCCAAATGTGAGAACAAAAGAACTACCAAGCAAGATACAGAAAATGTGAGCCAAGGTGGAGCCAAAAGGTCTCAGCCTGATCAGTGCCTGTGTATCAGTTTGCCTGAGATCCCATTGTAAACCGAGCTTTTCAAAGGCAGAGAGGGGCATAGCATAATAATCAAATGACCAAGAGCGCCATCTTAGCTGGTGTTGCGCTGGCGCAGTGCTCTTGTGCTGGACTAGGGCTGTCGCAAACATGCCATAAGGCAGGTGCCTTCATTTACTCCAATGCCATAACAAACAAATCGATTGGACTGTGCATGCCTTTCTTAAATGGGCAACACGATCCTAGGCCTGCGTTGGGCTGGCGCGTGTCCTCTGGGTTGGCCCACTGCTGTCAGAGACATGTTGTAAGGCACGTTTGTTCCAGCATGAGGATCGCTGGGCCAGTGCAGAGAGCAGGGTTAACCCAGCAATGCCAGCAGGACTGCGAGCTAAGTTGGTCCTGCATTTGCTGAGCACGGCCAGTGCAGGGCCATTTCAGAGTGGTGGAAGGGGGGAGGAAGGCTGTGGGGGGTAGAACGAGGTGGAGGGAGGGTGGCCCCATGGGCAGGGCAGCCTGGGGAAGGGGTGGAGCCAGGATCTAACCCCTGTACCTGGGTTAAAGTAAAGGTTTCCCCACGACCGAGTGGTCTAGTCGTGACCGACTGTAGGGGGCGGTGCTCATCTCCGTTTCAAAGCCTGTAGAGCCAGCGTTTTTGTCCGATCATGGTGGCCAGCATGATTCTACGCCGTAGCGCACAGAACGCCGTTACCTTCCCACCAAAGTGGTCCCTATTTATCTACTTGCATTTTAGGTGCTTTCGAACTGCTAGGTTGGCAGGAGCTGGGACAAGCAACGGGAGCTCACTCCGTCACGCAGTCTCAAACTCCCAACCTTGCGGTCGAAAGCCCAGCGACAGCGGATTAACTCACTGCGCCACCACGTCCCTCGCAACGTACCTGGGTTGCACGAACCCTAATGTGGCAGAGCACTTGGCAGGGCACTTAAGACTTGCACCTGCTAAATAGCAGGTGCAGATCTGAGGAGCCCCATTGGCCTGGCTGGGGCTTGCCCTGGGGCAAGAGGAAACTGCCAGCCAGCCTGCTCCAACGCAAGTTAGGACTGTGCCATAATTCAAATTATGGATTCAAATTCGAATTATGGAAATTATGAATTTCAGACTGGCAGATGTGACACATGCATTACAAAGATTGCTCTGGTTTGTTGGCAGACGGAGATGCACAGCCCAATCCTAAGTAAGGCCGCCCTAGTAAAGCCGATATAACAGGGCTGTATCCTAAAGCCCATTAGGAGGCAGCAGCAGCAAAGTGCAGGCCAAGGGGAGGTTTTCCTCTTACACCCGCGTAAGCCCCAGTCATCCCAATGGGCCTGCTTGGATCCGCATCTGCTGTTTTGCAGGGGCAGGGGCACGTGCACAGGAGCAGCTCGAATTGGGACTGCCGAGGCTGGGGATGGCGTTTAGGATTTGGCACTATGGCTGCCCTGCGTCACAACCCCCACTGCCCCCCACTGCGGCGCCCAGCCTCTGGAACGCCCTCGGCGAGGCCCAGCACCGACTGTGTGCTGCCGACGCTCGACTGGCGCAAGGCTGGCACTGCTGGCGATTGTGGTGGCACTTGAGCCTTGACGCTGCTGCTTACGCTGGTCCAGCGCCGTACCGCTGACACCGATGCGCTTGACGGCACGTTTGCGAAAGCGTTCAGCCGGCGCAAGTGCATAGTGCCGGCGCAAGGATTGCACTCTCAGTTGAGACATGACAAAAGGTGTCACAGCATTTGTGTTTGTGTTTTTTTCTGAAATAGCACTGTGGGGTGCAATCTCGATCAGAACTGCAGTATGGGGGGGGGGCGGAGGGTAGATCTAAATCCCCGGCATTGTTCAACAGACCAAAATAGCCCCCTGTCCACCAATTATTTGTGTCCCTTTTTGGTTTCATGCTTGGGCAAACAGCATTAAGGGTGGGAGGGAAAGTGATCGCTGGGAAAACAGCATTGGGGGGGGGGGAATTGCTGAGCTGACCCTCCTCCAATGCCACACTTCCAATCTGGGCAAGAATGCCCACAGCTGCTGAGTAAACATTAAAAGAGGCAAGTGCAAAAATGCTTTTTTTGTCACAGCCAGCCTGAATTAAAATTGAAATTAGACGAGGGACCACAGCCCAGTGGTAGAGTAAAAGTGGCGCTTTTCATGTCAAAATCTCCGCCAGCAGTTATTTTTCCTGACTCCTCTAGTTGAAAGGCTTGAATATCAAATGATGGGAAAGACTGAGGTCTGGCGCAAGCCAAGCAATACAGGGAAGAAAAGCCAACGGTCTGACTCGAAAGAAACTCCCTTACCTGTTTCTCAGGAGATAATCCCGACACTGCCATGTATGTGCTGCCAATGGTTTTGATTTTTTCAATGTCTTGAAATCTTTCTTCGCCTAATAACTAAAGCAAGAGAAATCCTGTTAAATTTAAAAGACCCTTTAAAAAATGTACAGATCAAGCTAGTTAGAACAGCAGCTGCCAAATATCTCCAGAGGGTGCGGGGTAGTGGGCTCTGGCAAAAATGAGAAAGGTTTCTTGTCAGATACAGACAAATAAAGACAAGTACAGGTGCCCCCTCTGAATCCGCATATCAGCCGGCCAACTCCAGTGGTGTCATCTACAAACAAGGAACGGGAACGCTGGGCGGGACTTGGGCAGGACTTCCACGTGATTGGCAGCCCGTCCGTTTTGTTCCATGGCTGCCCTGGCCTCGGGGGGGGGGGGGCTGCCCCCGGTTTGTGTGCCCCACCGCTGCTCGCCCAGGCTCCAGTGCGCCCCCCCCACCTGTCTCCCCTGGCGAGCAGGCACCCCCCTGGCACCCCCAGGCAGCCGCAGAACGGGACGGGCGGGCAGCCAATCACGCGGAAGCCCTGCATAAGTCCCACCCAGCGTTCCCGTTCCTTGTTTGTAGATGACACCACTGGCCAACCCATTTCCTGTTAGCACTTCCTGCTTCCTGATAGCACTGCAGATAAACACTGGAGAGAGGGACAGCCGGAGGGCTGAAATCAGACACAGAGAACATTTGCAGAATTGAGGGGAGGAAAGATTTGTGGCCAGTGGTGGGATTTAAATACATTAACAACCGGTTCTATGTCCTTCAGGGTGGCCACTGCCTTTCTTTCCTCCCAACCTAAAATTAACAACCGGTTCTGCAGAACTGGTGAGAACTGGCTGAATTTCACCACTGTTTGTGACCCTTGTGCAGCTTTGCTGTTATCCACAGTTTCTGATCTCACCGGAAGCAATGACATGGCTGGAAGTGCAGTCATTGTGACGCCAGAGCCTGCTGCTTTCCTGAGAATGCAGCAATAAGTTGGGTGATTTATCAGCCATTTTCCTATAGCAAAGTGAATCAGGAAGGGAAAAAAAGCCTCTACACATCCTAGACACCAGCAACATAACCACACAGTCCTCCCTCTTTCTGATGTCCCATCTTTCCACATTTTCAATGATGGCTGCCCTTGGTGCTAAGTGACCCACCTAGTGGGTCCTGACCCACAGTTCGAAAAACATTGCTCTATTTCATTCCCTTAAACTCCCTCTTGGCCATGGGTCAGGAGTGGGGACTAATGGACTGGAAGGGGCCACTCTTGGCAGTGGGCTGACTAGCGTCTGTGGTTCCCCTGCAGATAGGAAAAAAAGATGAGCAATATACAAAATGGCTGGTAGAGCTTTACCATGAAGGGCAGCCTTGATAATGGAGGGTTCAATCTGATTCAATTGAGCCCATTTCATGTTGCCTATTTTGGGGTTCCCTTAATGGGGGACAAAGGAAAATGGAGTTGGCTACAGTAGCATCAGGCTTTGTGGACTGAAGCATTTGATGCACAAATGCTTATGTGAGAATTACATGTGTCCTTCATTAAGCTCTCAAGCATTTATTTTCACAGCCTGCAATCTGGAAGATATTAAGGCCGTAGTGTCTTGCATAATTGATCATAGTTTGTTTTAACATCTTCGGTATAATGAGCAGTTAGTAAACTGACTATAACAGCTGGATTTATGTAAATTTAAGGATGTTTAAATGCTCCACCATCAGCCCGAGTTTACTAATTATAGAATAATAAGCTGCAACAGAAACACATTCTATGATATTTTATTATCATATTTGTGTGGAGGGATTTGAAAAGAAGCAAGATACTGGCATTGAATGGTCACGTTTGCAGTACATGCACGTGTGTTGTCAGTAACATAAACATAAGAACATAAGAAAAGCCTTGCTAGATCAGGTCAAAGGCCCATCTAGTCCTACTTCCTGTATCTCACAGCGGCCCACCAGATGCCACAGGGAGCAGAAGAGACAACAAGATGCCTGCATCCTCTTGCTACTCCCTTGTATCTGGCATTTTGCGGTAAATTTCTGAGGTAACATTCTGAGGGAAATGTAAATAAAACAGAATGCGCTATCCTGTCTGTGGGGAGAGAGCTATAATAACTTGCAACCCAACCTGGGCCTTATAAGAAGTGCCCCACTGGATCAGGACAAAGGCCCATCTAGTCCTACTTCCTGTATCTCACAGTGGCCAACCAGATGCCACAGGGAGCACAAGAGACAACAAGATGCCTGCATCCTCTTGCCACTCCCTTGCACCTGGCATTCTGAAGTAAAATCCCCCTATCTATCCCACCACCTCTGTTCCTGTGATTTGATTTCTAGATATTGAGGCTACAATCCTATACATCATATACATCACCTGGGAGTAAGCCCCATTGAATTAAATGGGCCTTACTTCTGAGAAGTCATGCATAAGACTGAGCTGTTAGGATGCATAGGATTGAGCTGCAATCCTGTATAAAACATTTCTGGAAATAAGCGCCACTGAAAACACACTGGGACTTACTTCTGAGTAGACACGCATAGACGTGCTATAAAAGGATGGGGCTGAAATCTGAAGAATGGCAACTCTTTAAAAAAAAATTAAAGCACTTCTGTCAGGAAAAGGGGGCACCTCCCTTATGAAGAAAGACTGCAGCGTTTGGGGCTCTTCAGTCTAGAAAAAAGGCGCCTGAGGGGGGACATGATTGAGACATACAAAATTATGCATGGAAGGGATAAAGTCGATAGAGGGATGTTCTTTTCCCTCTCTCAAAACACCAGAACCAGGGGGCATCCACTAAAACTGAGGGTTGGGAGAGTTAAAACAGATAAAAGGAAGTACTTTTTTACCCACCGGGTAGTTAATCTGTGGAACTCCTTGCCACAGGAGGTGGTGATGGCATCTGGTCTTGATGCCTTTAAGAGGGGATTGGACAGATTTCTGGAGGAAAGGTCCATCGTGGGCTATAGGCAATGATGGATTGTGCAACCTCCTTACAAAGGTGGTGGGCTACTGGTACCAGGTGCAAGGGAGTGGCAACAGGATGCAACAGGAGCTTGTTGTTTCATGCCTCCCTGGGGCACCTGGTGGGCCGCTGTGAGATACAGGAAGCTGGACTAGATGGGCCTTTGGCCTGATCCAGCAGGGCTCTTCTGATGTTCTTATGTTCTTAGGAAAACCTCTCTCCAAAAAGACAAAATGGACAGTGATTTAGCTAGAACACAGGTGTTCTTATATGAACATGAAAGCTGATGCCATAGTAAATTGCTCCAAGAATCTTGGTTACTGCTATTCAACACTCATAATGAAGGGGGGAGGGAGAGAAAAATGAGCCCTTCCACTCTCAGCAACCAGCCATTTCATGTGTTTTCCAAGTTCCTCTTATATTTAGCAGAGGGAGAGTAATTGTCAGGTTTGCGTTTTCTTTGTCAGGTTTTTCGGCTATAGCTTGTGATAGAACACAGATATTTAAACATGGTTCATTTCACTGCATTCTGCTGCCAATTCCACATCAAATGATATATAACATGATGGTATTCTTTGAAAATAGGAAGATTTTACCATTTGGGGCAGTAATGGGGTCAACCCCCACCCTTACCCTATACACATCACCCAGTGCAGCCCACGCCCCCTAGTAATGCCACTTCACAGGGTGTACTTAGGTTCTAGGAGTTCACCCCAGTAGTGGGATCTAAATGATTTAGGAACAGGAACTCACTTTGATTGGCAGTTGTCGGAAACCCGGAACCAGCCACGGAGCCCGTTAGGATCTGGAACGCCCGTTCTGGTCCGTTCCCCCTGAATGACATCACTGCCTTCGCCCCCCTAGGAATCCGGAGTCGCTCCCTTTAACCCTCTGAGTGCCGGCCAACCAAGAAGAAAAGCTCTTTGCAGAGGAATTGGGAGGGGGGAGGAGGGAGAGTGAAGTGGGCGGAGTCAGCCCTAATTTTAACTAGTGGAACTGAGTTCCCCCGCGTTCCCCCTCAATCCCACCACTGGTTCACCCCCATCTGAGTCTATCATATAATATTCATATTTTTTGTGCTCTAAGAGATGGGATTTGATGAATAACGCCATCAGTTCCTCATATTTGCATTTTCGCATTGTGTGGACATGCTGTGAATTGAGGGCATGCTCTGTCAATCCAAGCCCTCTATTGGCACGATGCTGCAGTCAGTCGTTCCTTCACTCAAGGTCACTGTCATCGTGGACAGAATACAAAACTGATCTGCCTCGACTGCGTTGCTCAGAATAGCCCTAATCTATGAGCTGTGCAGGCGTTTGACACATCCTGCAAATGAGTCTTAATCTCCCAAATGTGGAAATGTAACAACCCTTGTCTGCATTTGTGGCAGGATTATTAATGGCGCAGGGAACGGTCTGATTTCACGGCCCTGCACAAATCTTTGCAGGATCAAAACAGAAAGGGAAATGAGCCCTGAAATGGAAACAGTAATAGTACCTTATGAAAATATCAATATAGGTATTACCTGTGCTAGGAAAGGCAAAGGAAACGGAGCGTTTGTGATTCAATTGAATAAATTCAGAAGATAATGAGGGCTCACAAGGGGGAACACGACACTGCTGGTTTCCTACATGTCCATGTCTTTGCAGACGCATTCAGCAAGGTCATGGAGAAGCTGAGAGATAACGGATCCTGCCTGATGGCAGTGCCAATGGCCCGCCGCTGATTTCTGTTTCATGATTCTATGGACTGAAATGCAAGGGGAGTCGTAGCTCCCCAGGATCCTTAAATAGAAGCTGTAAGTAACAGCTCCCTCAACTAGTCCTATTATCCTGACTATATGGGAGAATGCTCGTTTGAACGATGGAGTTCACACCACCATTTCTCCACCTGACTGTAGTGGTGTGTGTGTGTATAGGGGATCAGAACCATAACATGGGTGGAGCCTGAGAGACACCTGCTCCAGGCGCTGGGATAATGGGGGCGCAGGATTGGCCCACCTCATTACGGAGGTGACTGCCTTCACATCACAAGCGCAGAGGCAGATCTAAGAGAGGGCAAAGCTCTAAGTTTTGCAAGAAGCCTTACCTTGCAGTGGAAATCACTCCTCTCCTGCACCGTTTTAGCCAATCCTCACAGGGAACAGCAACATCTTGGCGTTGCTTACTGGCTACAGCAGCAAGGGAGAGGTGGGATTTACATGACAGGGTAAGGCTCCTTGCAAAACGTAGAGCTTTGCCCTCCCTGTAGATCCGCCTCTGCACAAGAGGCAGGAAGACAGGAAGAACACCTTTGGGCTGTTCCTGAAGGAGGAGGCGCTGGGGATCACGCATGTCCCCTCCTCCAGGGAAATGCCAGGGGAGACTGCTTTTGGGCTTGGAGCACAGAGGCAGCCTTCCCTTTCCTCAAAGGAGGAGGCGCTGGAGAGATCACACGTGCCCTGGCCTCCGGGGAGATGCCGGGTGAGACTGCCTTACTGTAGCTAGTGCCAGTGGCCAAGGTGAACAGTCGTGAGTCAGAGAACGCTGTAGGTAGGGCACTCCTGAGCCAGCTGAGTTTGGCTAGTGCAGGGGCTAATCTGGGTGTGGGGAAGGCAGGAAGGGGGGTGGAATGGGGCAGGGGGTGTGTTCTGGGTGGTGGTGAGGCCCGGGGAGGGGGAGGGTATCTGGATGCAGCCATTAGGCTATATCCAAATGCGCTTCCCCAGGCTGCACGGCCTGATGGCAGAGTGCTTGGTCTTGCACCCGGAGCAGATCCAAATAGTGCATAATTATGACGTATAAAAATGCACCCTTGGAATATAACACATAACACTGCTTTCTGCAATTTTTCCTTGGGGAAAAACAAAATCTGCAAAAAAATAAATAAATGTGTTTAAGAACACCACTGCTAATACTGTATCTCTCTATTTACTGAATGGTTTCAACTGCTTTCTTTCATTTACTTGGGTTCAAAGCAGTCTCGTGTTGAAGTCAATCAACTGTATCTCAAAATTAATAATAGATTAGCAACCTGCAAAGAACTGTCTCACTTCATCTAGCATCTTGGTTCAAAACGATCCGTTATATACCTAAAGATGTCAAGCTCACAATGTTCACCACTAATTGGATCTTTTATTAATTAAGCAGCCAGGGTTGGAAGAGAATATTAAGATTCTCTGAGAAGTTGGCACTTTCCTGCTTGGTAGCATCCAAATATTCTGCTGCTGATATTACTTTTCCATGCTTAAACTGAATATTTTACCATTAACTGATTCACAATGTTTTGCTTTAACTTTTAGAATCATAGTGCTGGAAATGACCTACAAGGTCATCTAGTCCAACTCACTGCTGGTAGAAGGAAATCCTCCTAGAGCAGTGGTATTCAAACTTTTCAGACCAGGACCCACTTTTTAGAATGGCACTTGTGTGGGGACCCACCAGAAGTGATGTCATTAATCTGGAAGTGATGTTGTGGCAGGAAGTGACATCATCAAGCAAGAAGTGCCATCATTGTAACATAATAAAATGACACTCCTGAAATGCAAATTGGCATTATTGGACTGCAGCGATTGTACAACCATAAAACATCCCTGACAGAAAGCAAGATTAGGGAACAAAATATGATGTAAAAGCACTGAACTAAAAACAAAATTTAAAAAACCCTCACTTGAAAATTCAAACACTCACAAAAGGAATACAGTAAGAGTAAGGTCTGCACAGTGGTGGTATCTAAAGCGGGAGGAACTGGAACGCTGGGCGGGACATACGGTTGATTGGCAGCCCATCTGTTCCGTTCCGCCACCTGCCCGCCCGCCACGCGGGCTGCCCCCGGTTGGTGCGCCCCACCGCTGCTCACCCAGGCACCTGGCGTGCCCCCCGTCCCCCCCCGGCAAGCAGACGCCCCCTCCGAGGCCAGGGCAGCCTGTGCGGTGGGTGGGCAGGCGGTGGAACCGAATGGATGGGCAGCCAATCACACATAAGTCCTGCCCAGTGTACCGGTTCCTCCCGCTTTAGATACCACCACTGGGTCTGCAGTTTCCAAGATGGCTGCTCTCAGATTTCCGCAACCCACCTGACATCATGTCGCGACCCACCAAGTGGGTCCCAACCCACAGTTTGAATAACACTATCCTAGAGCATCTCCAGCAAGTGCCTGTCAAGCCTCTGCTTGAAGGTCTCCAGTGAGGGAGAATCTACCACCTCCCTTAGCAATCTATTCCACTATCGAACTGCCCTTATTGTCAATAATTTCTTCCTGATGTCCAGCCGGAATCTCCTCTGTTGCAGTTCATACCCATTGGACTGAGTTCTGCTGTCAAAGGCAGATGAGAACAAATGTGTCCCTTCTTCCTTATCCCTTCAGAGATTTGAAGAGTGCTATCATATCCCCTCTCAGCCTTCTCTTCTCCAAGCTAAAGTATAAAGTAAAGTTTTACTGCAACTCTGCAATGAAAAGGAAAGCCATTAATAAATACACAGATGGCCCAATCCTATTCTTGCCACCTGCTGGTGTCACTGCCTTTCCACTGGCACTGGCTACAGTAAGGCAGTCAGCGGCAGTCATAAAAGCAGCTCCGGCAGGAAGTTGGAGCCTTCCTGCTGGTACTAGCAGACCTGGAGCCATCCACTGATTCAGGGGAGATGATGGAGTAACCAGGAGGGTGTGTGTGTGTGTGTGGGGGGGGTTGAAGCAAGTCTGAGCCTTCTGCAACTGCCCCCCCCACGGATGCATTGGTAGCCATTTTGGCACTGCTGCAATGGCAGAGGGGAACAATAGGACTGGTCTCTGATAGTGGAGTAGGAACACACAGGTCCTGATGCTCACAGACACAGCAGGAAGAGGCTGGAAACAAGCAATGCTTGAAGTAGCGTTTGAAACGTCTTGGTATACGCAAGATCTGTACCATCGGTTATTGAATTTCTCTGGCTGAAAGGTTACTTCTGCCGTGCCCTCGTCTTGTCCAATCTGTACAGAGTTGTACAATGGTTCACCTTGAGATGAAAAGCCAAAGTTGCCGGGAACATTCTCCTCTTGCACTTGAAATGTTAGGCTGGAGAACATACCTCTGAGAAAATGTAATTGCAAGAAAATGCTTCCAGGTGACAAGCAGCAAGCCCATTGCAATTCAAGAGCATGCCTTCCCCTCCAATGGAACTGCAATTGTAAACTCAAAGGGCGAATTGAGTGGTGAGAGAGAGCACAACCTTCTAAGTAAATTGACTATCAAGCAGGACAGGACTGCCTGCTAGCACATTTTTCTATTGATACGTTCCTTGACCTGCTTTTTCCCCTTTGCTGTCACGTGTGCATGTGAAATTTAAAAACACAGGCAGCAGGCCAAGAATAAGGAAAAACAAGGAAGGAGAAATCAAAATGCAATGACCACAAATTAAATACAACGCCCGATCAGTAACCTGCACAGTTGTGCTGCTCAAAACTGAGCTCTGTGCAGCTCAATGACGCACAGTGGCGTCTCTACAGGGAGGGCAAAGCTCTAAGTGTTGCAAGAAGCCTCACCTTGCAGTGGAAATCACTCCTCTCCTGCACTGTTTTAGCCAGTCCTCACAGGGAACAGCAACATATTGGCCTTGCTTACTGGCTACAGCAGCAAGGGAGAGGAGGGATTCACACGACAGGGTAAGGCTCCTTGCAAAACTCAGAGCTCTGCCCTCCCTGTAGAGATGCCTCTGATGACGCATGATGTCATTGCTGAGCATCTGGAGATGCCACCCTCCCATACTGCTCTGCAGTCGGAGAAGGGCTCCACGCAGCGGCCCAGACCCTCAGAGGGAGGCTGGAACGATGTTTGGAGAAGCATTACCATAGACCAGTGGCTCTCAAACGTTTCCGCACCGGGACCCACTTTTTAGAATGACAGTCTGGTATTGGTGGATATTCTCTGCCAATATCCTGACCACCACTTTGCCCTTGACCTGCCCACTTGGGTCTGCACCAGCAAAATAGCTGGCCCAGATATAAATAGATCCATTGGAGGCCATGAAGGTTTGGAGTAGGGTAAGTAAAAAAAAAATTATCCCCCTGTCCCTGCACGGTTGTCAATTGCCTGCAAGATGTAGGGGATCCTGTGCTGGGGCCATTGGGCTTTGTGGGCAGCATTCAGTTAGGATTGGGCCTTAAGTCCATTAGCTTGTTACAATGAATATACATTGAAATGAAAGTAGCACAAATCTCCATGTGGACATAGAGCAGAACTGAAGGAATGGAATGAGCTTGGACAAACATCTCCCAGTTTGGCCATGTGCTGCTTGCCGGCCCAATCCTAAGCAACACTGGCCAAGCAAGGCTGGCACAGCAGGGCCATATCCTGAGCTCAGCAGCAGGCAGCAGCAGCTCAGTGCAGGGCAAGGGAAGGTTTTCCCCTTGCACCCTGGTAAGCCCCAGTCAACCCTATGGGGCTGTTCAGATCTATGCCTGCTGATTTGCAGGCACAGGCGCAGGTGCACGTGCGCAGCAGCAGCAGCAGCCTGGATCAGGGCCATCATGGCCTGGGACAGGGCTTAGGATTTGGCACAACGGCTCTTGGCTGTTGCTGCCCCTGTCACTGCGTTTGCCCACTGCGCTGCCCCGTTACGCCCCCGGCACACCTCAGAAATGCCCTCCACAAGGTCCTGCACCGACCGAGTGCCCCCAGTGCTCGGCCAGTGCACGACCAGCACAGCTGATGGGCTCAGCAGTGTCTGAGCACCAGCGCTGCTGCTTGCACCGGTGCAGCACCTGACTTGCTGTCGCAGATGCGTTTGATGGCACGTTTGCGACGGCGCTGGACCGGTGCAAGAGCATAGCGCCGGTGCAAGGCCAGTATAGGACTGCGCTCTAACTCTTGTTCTGATTCCAGTGCGGAGGCAGGAAAAATGCTAAGTGTTGCAGGAGCCTGAGCTCCTGTGTAACACAGTCCCTCTCCCTCGCCTTCACAGCCATTCGTGGATCCGAACACCTCTGAGCTGCGAATGGCTCTGGAGGCGAGTTGGAAGGGACTGGCTTACACAGGAGCTCAGGTTCCTGCAATACTTGGCGTTTTGCCCCCCCCCATATAGGAACACCACCAGTAGTGCTATCCAGCCGGTATGCTGGGCGGGACTTATGCTTGATCGGCAGTCCGCCCATTGCGTCACGCCGCGTTCTGCTGCTTTCCTGCACGCCCCGGCGGGCGGGAAAGCGGCGGAACGTGGCGTGACGCAAAGGGCAGACTGCCGATCAAACGTAAGTCCCGCCCAGCGTACCCGCTGGATAGCACTACTGAACGCCACCATCTGATTCCCAACTGTGGGCAATGAAATTACCTCGTCAAAATCGGCAATGATTTCGTTGAGCAGACGCAGGCACTCGACTCCTTGGTTGTTCATTTCAGTCTGAGAATAAAAGTCGGCAAAGCCGGGGATGGAAGCAAACATGACACCGACGGCGTCATAGGACTGGGAGTACAGCTCCTGAGGACACAAGGAAGAGCACAGAAGAACACAATTCAGTGGTAGCTCGTTTCCACCTGTCTAGCAGAAGCACAATCAATGGAAACCCAGGATGTGCTTTGTTGACTTGCTGGTTACTTAACCCCTTGATTCACTCAACCACCTGGACAGACCAAAGCTGCTGAGACAGTCCATTGATCTATCTCGGTTAGTACTGTCTATACACTGTCTTGCACTAGCTCTCCAGCATTTCAGAGGTTTTTATTCCCCTCCCCCCATTCTGGAACCTTCTGCCTACATACTCTGTGGCTCCTTCCCCTGAGACTATGGTGGCCGATCACATGCTCCTGCTGCAAATGCAGACTATGGTTGTACTAATAGTTCAGTTTGGACATGAATGGCTCACTACCGTACATGTAAGAATGTAAGAACATAAGAAAAAAGCTTCCTGGATCAGCAGAAGGGCCCATCTAGTCCAGCTTCCTGTCTTTCACAGTGGCCCACCAGATGCCTCAGGGAGCACACGAGACAACAAGATGCCTGGATACTGTTACCACTCCCTTGTATCTGGCATTCTGAGGTAAATTTCTGAGGTAAACTTTTGAGGTAAATATGAGGTAAATAAAACAGAATTTGCTGTCCTAAGAACATAAGAAGAGCCCCTCTGGATCAGGCCAAAGGCCCATCTAGTCCAGCTTCCTGTATTTCACAGTGGCCCACCAGATGCCTCAGGGAGCATGCAAGACAACCAGATACTTGCATCTTGCTGGCACTCCCCTGCCTCTGGCATTCTAAAGTATGCAAATGTGATGGAGAGTGGAGGACCACCACATCTATGACTGTTTCCCCATGGCCATCTAACAGTTGCATGGAATCATTAGTACCAGGGAGGGGTGCAGGCATGCAGGCACCTGCATTTTTCCCAGTTGCTCACAATACCAGAACTCAGGGACATCCAATAGCACCGAAGGCACAATCCAAGGGTAAACGTTGGGCCGACGCAACGTGCTTGTGTTGGCCCAACGTCATTCTCACCGATGCCGGGGTGCCAACCGGCACCACTGTGTTGGCGCGAGTGCCGTTGGGCTGATGCTAGCAGCAGGTTTGGCCCAAAGGTGCTGGCACAAGACCAGTTCTGGATGGGGGACGGTGGGCGGGCAAGAGGAACGGGGTGGGGGGTGGGCGGGCCGGTAGGTGTGGCAGCCCTGGGATGGGACTGGGGTTGGGATGCAGCCACTAGGCCACATTCAAGCCTCTGTCCCCAGGCCACACAGTCCCAATTCGGGCCATCCTTGGCCCTGCCCCTGCTATACAGCAGGTGCATATCTGAGGAAACCAATGGGGAGGTTGGAGCCTCCCCTGGGACAAGGGTGCAAATGTGCCCTTGCCCTGGGGGAGGCTCCCCAGCGCTGCAAAGCTGGGCTGGATTTAGCGCAGGCCAGTCGGCCTTGCTATTCCAGTGCAGTTTAGGACTGAGCTCTGATTGGCAGTACAACCAGGACATGTAGCAGAAAAATAGTTGTTCGTACACTGTAGAGTTAACCCAAGACATCCACTAGCACAAGACGGGGTGCTGGTGGTTACACACTTTGACGGCTTTTAAGGGCAGGTTAGCCTGCTTCATGGAGGCGAGATCTATCAACGGCTATTAGCCGTGCTAGCTAAAGACAAGCTTCATGTTTGGAGGGAAGATGCCACTGAAGACAAATCCTGAATCCTGAATGAAGAATAAAATTGAGTGTTGGGTGAGTTAGAACAGACAAAAGAAAATGTTTCTGTGCCCAATGTGTACTTAAGTCTGTGGAACTCCTTGCCGCAAGATGTGAAGATGGGGTCTGGCCTTGATGCCTTTGAAAGGGGATTGGACAGATCTATAGAAGAAAAGTCCATCACAAGTCACAAGCTGTGATGATGTGTATGCGGTCTGAAAAGTAGGCTACCTGAGAATGGCAGGCGCAAGTAACAACAGGATGCAGGCATCTTGTTGTCTTGTGTGCTCCCTGAGGCATCTGGTGGGCCACTATGAGATCCAGGAAGCTGGACTGGATGGACCTTTGGCAGGGCTCTTCTTGTCCTTATCCTGGGGTTGCGCAATAGCAGGGGAGGGCTATTGCCTTTGTGCCTTGCTTGCAAGCACCCCCAAAGCATCTATCTAGTCCGTGGCCCCCATGGGAAAAAATGACATTGCTCTTGATGTGCTTTTGGTCTGATCTAGCTGGAAACCTCCCTTGTCTTTCTCCTCTCACTCATCCTCCATATGCAGTCTGTTTTTTGTTACTCATTTTGCTGGTTTTGACCAGAACCCCTCAATAGGGGAAGCCCTAATCAAATGACTGCATGAAACAGCCTCCAATTCCTCCCTCCCTCCCGGCTTCACTGGAGAGTAGCAAAGCTAACTTATTACACAGACTTGGATTTATGGCATTAAAGCCCGACTGCCAGCCCATTCATTCCCCTGTCCTCTGCAAGTATCATTAATCAGTGAAAGCGACTGAGAGAAGAAGGATTACAGGACAGAGATCGGAGCCGGCGTCTAAGAATAACTGTTGTGAATGGCAAATTGTGCACAATGCACACTGAGAACAGACGTGGCTTTTTTTTTAGTCTCTCAGAACCAATGCTCTTTCTGTTGCATAGAATTGTATGGCTGGAAGGGATCAGAAGGTTATCAAAAGCCAACGCTCTTGCCTCCGGGGAGAATTTTCTATATATCAGACCTGTATAATTTGCTCCGAATGGTCCACAAGCAAGGAATAGCTGCAAACGCATTCTGCTAATCTCTGGGTTTTCCTTGTTGCTTTTTATTTGCCTAAGGGCGCAATCTTAACCTGGAGTTAGGCTGACACAATGAGGTTGGCTAAGTTTGGCTGGTACAAGGGCCACCGTAAAGTGCTTTTGGACCACTCTCGGAGTCAGGGAGGATGGTGCAAGCCGTTGTGCTGTCCTCTCTGACTCCGAGATTGGTCCGAACATACTTCACCGTGTCCCTTGTGCCGGCCTAACTGTGCCAGCCTAACTCCAGGTTAGGATGGCACCCTAAGTTAAAATAGTCGTCTAGGTCCTTGTAATGATTTTCAGAGCCATGGGAAAGTGGTCAACCCATGTAAATTATACAAATGTAGGAACTTGGCCTAACTGATTTTATTTTGTGTGATTTAAGGCCCAATGCTGTGGACCTTATTGCTGGCAGTTATGTGTACCACCAGCACTGGGTGTTGTAAGCGTGCCATAAAGCATGTCCATGGCATCCGGAGAGAAGGAACTGCTTGCGTTGGGGCCACTCCAATGGGTGCTGTGCCCCCTCCAGTGGGTGCTGTGCCCCAGTGTGGGTGGTACAGATGGACGGTGCCCCAGCAGTGCCAGCTAGCTGGCTGTAAGGCCCATCAGTGTGGGGGGAAGGCAGGGAGGGGGCAGAACAGGGTGGGGAGAGGAGAGGAACAGGGCCGGCCGGGGGGGGGGCGATGGTGGCTTCCACCAGATCCTTAACCCCTGTGTTGGGCTGGGCCCAACATGGGGCTGCTCGCAACTCTCTGACTGCGGACCTGGCCACAGTGACCCATGCCCTAGTGACATCTAGATTAGACTATTGCAATGCGCTCTCCGTGGGGCTGCCTTTGAAGACGGTTCGGAAATTACTAGTACAGAACGCGGCTGCTCGGGTGGTTGCTGGGGCACGTCGGTTTGACTCTGTTGAGCCGTTGCTTCGGCGACTACACTGGCTGCCGGTTCTGTTCCGGGCCAAATTCAAAGTGCTGGTGTTGACCTTTAAAGCCCTTTACGGCTCGGGCCCAGGGTATTTGAGGGACCGCCTCCTCCCATATAATCCGACCCGTACTCTGAGGTCATCTGGGGGGGCTCTTTTGACGGTGCCGCCACCAGGAGAGGTGAGAGGGGTGGCGGCCAGTAGGAGAGCCTTCTCGGCGGTGGCACCCCAACTTTGGAATGTTGGAGTTGGAGTTAAGAACTGCTCCCTCTTTGGCGGTATTTCGGCGGGGGCTGAAGACCTTTTTATTTCAGCAGGCTTTTAGTTGCTGACAGGCTGGCTGGCTGGCTTTTTTGTATTATTTTTATATATTTTATGATCCTAGGGATTAATTTGTTGTATGTTGTATTTTTAATATTGTTTTTATTGTCTTTTAATACTGTTTTTAATTGTTTTTTACTGTGTTTTTAACCTTGTAAATGCCGCCTTGAGGGCCTTTGTGGCGGAAAGGCGGGGTACAAATCAAATAAATAATAATAAATAATAACAATAATAACTCCCTCAGCAAATCGGTATCTGTGGGCTCTGTATCCGTGAAATTGAGTATCTTTAGATGCTGATCCTGCGGTTGGAGGGGCCGAGAACACCTCCTGGATGAGACTGGAAGTTGTTGCATGGACCAGAAGTTACTTAGGGTCATGTCCAGGAGACTCCTCAGAAGTCTGGGAGGTCAAGTACAACCTCTGGAGGGCTGGGAGCAGCCCCTAGATAAGTTATTGCAGCTTAGCCACCCCCCCCATACAGATTTAATATCCACAGGTAAAAAAAGATAAAGGTTTCCCCATGACCGAATGGTCAAGTCGTGACCGACTGCAGGGGGCGGTGCTCATCTCAGTTTCAAAGCCTGTAGAACTGGTGTTTTGTCCAAGGACAAGCTTCCGTGGTCATGTGGCGGCATGACTATACACTGTAGCGCACAGAACGCCGTTCCTTTCCCACCGAAGTGGTCCCTAGTTATCTACTTGCATTTAGGTGCTTTCGAACTGCTAAGTTGGCAGGAGCTAGGACAAGCAACGGGAGCTCACTCCGTCGTGCAGTCTTGAACTCCCAACCTTCTGGTCGGAAAGCCCAGCAGCAGCAATTTAACCCACTGCGCCCTCATGTCCCTCTAATATCCACAGACTTAGGCCCAAATCCTATCCAATTTTCCAGTGCCGATGCAAAGATGTCAAAAGGGATATGAATTGCATCCTGCAGTGGGGGGGGGGAGTCATGGAGGCCTCCTCAAGGCCATTATCAGGTGAAATCAGAACCAAAGTATTACATACTTCATTATCTCGGTCCTTTTCCAAGAAATGACGGGCAACATGACTTGGCAGGATATTGCGCAGCATGTTTTCATTGTGCTCTCGTAACTCCTTCATCTCGTTGATTTCTTCTTTGGCTTGGCCTCGCCATAGGAAGTCGAGCCTTGCAGTGTATTCAAGCTGCAGTGATGGGGAAAGAGCACACAACACACACACACACACACACACACACATGTGTATTAAACTATTTTTAGCATGCTTACAAAAAGTGTGAATGTGCCACACACCGGCACATGTCTTGCAGGGACCCTGAAATAGTTGATTCCCATTATGTGAATGGTTGCAGGCTGTTACGGCTTTTGGGGTGCAATCCTAACCTGGAGTTAGGCTGGCACAGTTTGGCCAGCAAAGTTTGGGTGGCACAAGGGATACCGTAAAGTATCCAGACTTTGCTGGCCTAATTGTGCCGTGTTACTCCAGGTTAGGATTGCGCTCTTAATGTTAAAATGGTACAGAGAGTTTTCAGGAAGTGATTCTTACTTAGAGTAGAGCAGCCCAATCTTACTTAAGTAGGATTGTTAGACCACAATCCTAACCTGGAGTTAGGCCGGCACAGTTAGGCCAGCAAAGTTTGACTGGAAGGCCACCGTAAAGTACGTTTGGACCACTCTCAGAGTCAGGAAGGATGGTGCATGGCTACCTGCTGACCTATCTGACTCTGAGAGTAGTCCAAACATACTTTATGGTGGCCCTTGTGCCCGCCAAACTTTGCTGGCCTAACTGCAGGTTAGGATTGCACTCTCAAATACAGGTCTCTTGCTGCGGAAAAATCCAGGCAAAATGGAACTCTGGCTTCAGAGCTGGAAAGGAGGATGGAGAGGGCCAAACTGTTGCAAAGATCCAGGAGGGAAAATGTCAGTGTTGAGTCATATATCTTTGTTTTAAGAGGGACTCATTACCTGGATGAATGTAAGACTGCCTTGCAGTCTTAATGAATGAACGTAAGAATTTAAGGAATTAATTACATTAAAGAATGTAAGAATGTAAGGAATGCCAGATTTTGGCTCCTAGGACTTGAAAGCTGGTGACTACTGTTCTAGCCTAGGGATGTGCAGAAAGCTGATTAGGACTTTCTGGTAGATATTTGCAACAGACTAGCAAAGAATTCTGATTTCCAATAGTTTAACAGTACAGGTTGGACACCGGGATCCACGGGGGTTCCATTCCAGTATCCCTCCAGCGGATATCGGAATCTGCAGATAGCAGGATCGGCATTTAAATACCGTTAAAACAAAAAAGGTGTGAAAATTGTAGCTCCTGCTATTTTGTGCCAAAGCAGAGCTGTTATTCTTAAAGGAAGCTCAGGTTTTCTACAGAGAGAAGGCGCCACATCTCCTCTTATCTCCAGAATAAGTGCTCCTTTCTTAGCAAAATACATTTGAAATGCTCAAGATGCTTTGAGAGGCTGTGAGCAACGTCTCCTTCCAAAGGTAAGTACATCTTATCTCCCATTTCAACTGAAATGTTGACAAGGTCATAATGCAAGTAGTGCACACTTGAGATCGTAAGTGCTAGCACGAAAAAAAATCATATTTTCACAGGAATGAAAAGCAAACACATCAATGCATCACAGAGAACAGCTTTCTCTTGGCTGTCTGCTGTTTTGCTGTCTCTAAGTCGAACCCTGCCCTAAGGCCAAAGCTCAGTTGGGTTCCACTTTGTAAAAAATGGTTCTTTGGTTCTACATCTGTAGCACACTCAAAGGCGGAGCTATGGAAAATGGATTGCGGGTGTTTAGACAACATGATAGATCCTACTTATGACGATTCACCTTGGAGCTGCAAGAAGAGCAAATCATTACATGACAACGGCAAAGAAGGTTTGACTTTCAGGAGGTACCCTTCACTGTAACGCTTAACGGGAATTTCTAAGCATTTCTAAGAATTTCATGAGCAGATCTTAACCCACATAAGAAAAGCCTTGCTGGATCTGGCCAAGGGCCCATCTACTCCAGCTTCCTGTATCTCAGGGCACAATCCTAAAATGAGTTAGGCTGGCATAAGCTAAGCCTGCAAAGTTTGGCCAGCACAAGGGAAGCCGTAAAGTATGTTTGGACCACTCTCGGAGTCAGAGAGCCCAGCACACAGCTGCGCCCCATCCTCCCTGACTCCAAGAGTAGTCCAAACATGCTTTATGGTGGACCTTGTGCTGGCCAAACTTTGCTGGCTTAGTTTATACCAGCCTAACTGCAATTTAGGATTGTGCTCTCACAGTGGCCCACCAGATGCCTCAGGGAGCATGCAAGACAACCAGATACTTGTATCTCACTGCCACTCTGGCATTCTGAGTAACCTATTACCAGCGGTGTCATCCGGCAACGAGCTGCTGGAACGCTAGGCGGGACTTACCGCCTGATTGGCTGCCCATCCATGATGTGTCGCCACCTGCCCGCCCACCGCGCGGGCACCCCTGGCTTCAGAGGGGGTGCCCACTTGCCTGGGGGGCGTGCCGGGTACCTGGGCAAGCAGCGGAGGGGCACGCCAACTGGAGGGAGCCCACATGGCGGGCGCGCAGGCGGCGACACGTCACGGACAGCCTGTCAATCAAGCGGTAAGTCCCGCCTAGCGTTCCGGCAGCTGGTTGCCGGATAACACTCCTGCCTATTACCCTTGCACCACCCCTAAGGAAGAGACCAGACTGAGGCTGGGGATTAACTTTATTAAATTCAAATGTAAACTCCCACAACATGTACTATAAATCGATTGACAGCTTTTATGGTCTTCTACGATTAGGGATGTCTTCTATATAGGCTGACAATATATAGACAATCCGTATCAGGTTAACACAACACACATAAAATTATTATTTATCTGAGTTATTTGGAAGAGTATCCACTATTTAGCGGGCGCAGATCCGACGAGCGCATAAGGGAGGCTGGAGCCTCCCCTATGGTAAGGGAGCACACTCTGGGTGGGATTGCGCCCCAAGTGTTCTTTATCGGGACTGCTTGGGATGGGAAGATGTCTGGATTTTGGATTTGTATGAGTTTCGGAATAATTGCATCACTAGAATGCCAAAGGCTTCCTCTTGCTCTTTCACTTTTTTCACTGTTACCCATTTGGGTGTCTGCTGGCCTTTGGTTTTTCAACAATGGCGCACCCCCATCGTTGCACCGAGCAGAGAATAGAACGTAACAGCCTGGATGTGGGAATGCGTACAAGACCTAGTGTAAACACCACATAAATTTTTTTTTGTCAGAGCATCCTGTGCTTGAGACAAACACGGCCAGCTCGATCACAAACGATTGTGCCCGGAGCCTCTGGCTCTTCCTCGCCACGCCCACTGCTATTCCATGTTTCTGCAGCTTCTGAGGTTCTTGGGCACATTCGCCTGCTCACTGGGTGCTGACAGCACAGAGGAGTTGGTGCGGCGGGAGGGACACTGCAGGAGCAGCTGCCACCCCATTGCATACAGAAGAAGAGAGAAGGTGGGCGAGCAAATGGCAGGGCGAGTAAGCTTCCCTAGTCATCTCTCAGTGGGAACGGGTGCTTCTGGGTTGAAAGGATTTGCCGGTGACACCACCGTTACTCCAATACAATACAAAAGATGCATTACCTAGCTGGCCTTCCCCCTCCCAAATTTCGTCGGGAAAGCACAGCGTAGAAGGAGTGGGTTAAAGCGACGTCCCCAGAAACACACCCACTGTATGGCCATCAACGTCCACCGTCAAGATTGAGATGGCGGAATAGCTCCCTTAGGACTGCAAACCCCCCCCCCCCCAATAACCAGTTGCCACAGACTGCTTTGGAACTTGGAAAGTGAGCAAGGAGCTGCCGAGTGAACGGGCACGAACATATGTATGCCCTCCACCAGGACAAGAACAACCGTGGCCTGTATGGAAATCCTTAAACTGACTGCATGCTGGGGTAGGAAGTGCTAAGAACAACCTGAGGAAATGGGGTCTCCCCATAAAAGACATGCTGTGTGAATGTGGAGAAGAACAAACCATCTCACATATGCTACAGTGCACACGGTGCCCCTCTACATGCACAATGGAAGATCTTGTGTTGGCAAGGGAGAACGCTATCGAAGTGGCCCGGTATTGGGCAAATGATATCAAGTTTTAACTTTGTATTTTAATCTAAAAACATGTTTTGAGGTATGTATAAAATTATATTAATGTAGGTGCTTCTGACAGAAAGAAAGAAAGAAAGAAAGAAAGAAAGAAAGAAAGAAAGAAAGAAAGCTTCCCTGCCCCTAAGTTGGAAGGAACCCAAAAAAGGAAGTGTGTGAAGAGAGAAATAACAGGAAATGGAGCTGAGAATGATGGTTGCGGCAAAGAAGAAGAGATGGAGCTGCCACTGCCATCATCACAGACCACCATCACAGGGTCTTTAATAAGCCGTGGAACCCCATTGGTGTGTGGGTCTGAGTAGGAGCCTGAGAAGGCTGGCCCCTGTGACTGGGGCTTGGCTTTGGATGCAGATTCTTCAGTGCCAGACAGGATTGTGAGTTCATGTTATATCCCCATATTCCAAACCAGGCTGAGAAAAATCCCACTTTGCTCAAGTTTAAATGGCGACCTACTGTGTTGTTATCTTCGCGCAAGAAAATGATGCTGTTTGTAGACTCGAAATCTCCCCTTCCCAATGGCCTTCTCTTTGTTTTAATGTGATCTGAAAGTGCCTCGGAAAGCCAGACGGCAACATAATGATTTTAAGGGCATATCATTTTCAGGTTCAGAAGCCATTTGCGTTTATGCGATGTGAAGTCTCTGGCTTTAAAGTATCTGATTTACAGTAATGCCAAAAATGGCTAATGGAACTCTTTTTTAAAGAATTATTTGGGGCCTGGCAGAACTCATCTTCCAGACTTATTGACTTCAGGAGATATAGATCTAAGGAAAACCTTATTAGGACCAAACAGTCTTAGCCGTTTCAGGTTTTACCAAGACAAATTAAGTTAAAAGCCTTCATGTGGAACATTAGAGTTGTGCATTAAGACGGCATTTACGGGACTCTATAAAGAATTGGTGGCAGACCATAGTTCAGGAATTGGGAACACTTGGATGTTTGTTGGGCCCTGGTTGGACAGCATCCCATGACTCGCAATGGCTTGGACATCCCGCATTCCATGTCATGGATGGAAACTCTCCCCGAGGACAGTACTTGCTTCTTCAGACAAACACAGTCCCTAGAGAGATAAGAGCTGGGCTGATGGTGGAGCTGTGGCAATTTGTGGGGGTTGGATTTGCTGGCACACTGCAAGATCTTCTCTAAGCATAGATGGGCTCCACAGAAAATCACCACATGGGGCTACAAGCACCATCAACATGGGTACACAACCTACCTCCTGGTGATCCAAATGCCTCAGAGAGAGGGCAGCTCCCTCCCCAAAAGTGTGCCCCAAAAGGTAGCCCAAAATGTATTTAGCAGGTGCAGATCCGAGGAACCCTATGGGGACTCCAACCCTATGGGATGGAGTCTCCCCTGGGAGAAGGGCACGAACTTGTCCTTGCCCCAGGGAGGCTCCCCAGTGCAACTTAGGATTTCACTCTAAGACTGGAAATCTAAATAATCTATGCTATCCCTAAAGCCTCAAAGCCTAAGGTTAATAGACACCTAATTATGGAACTTACAATAATTTCTTGAGTGATATGCCAAATCTGTGCCAAATGGCAACTAATAGTTTGACGTAATTGCTGGAAAGCAATTGTGGATATGTTCAGCTTTTCGAGAGGAAGTGAAAAAGAAATGCTTGTCTTACCTGCTGGCCATGATAAAATACAGCTAGCAGAAACATAGCCATGAGGAGCAAGGAAGCTTCCTTTGTTCCCAGGAGGTCTGTGCTGGAAAACAGTAATGGAGAGGAGTGGATCAAACCAAGTGCCGTTTATTGATGCCTCAGGTTTAGATATGACATCAGGCATACAAAGAAAGAAATAGTGGCAATTTTACATTGATCGTTGTGTTCAAGAGTTCACTGCAAAAATCTATGCAAAGATAAACCAAGATGAAAACATCATTAAGAGCGCAATCCTAAACTGGAGTTAGGCCGGCATAAGTTAAGCCAGCAAAGTTTGACTAGTACAAGGTCCACCATAAAGCGTTTTTGGACTACTCTTCGAGTCCGGGAGGATGGCGCACATTTGTGCGCTGGCCTCTCTGACTCCGAGACTGGTCCAAACATACTTTATGGTGGCCCTTGTGCTGGCCAAACTTTGCTGGCTTAGTTTATGCCGGCCTAACTCAGTTTAGGTTCGCACCCTAAATTGCTGACAATAAATCCTGCAATTATGCTAAAATGATATTTATTTGTATCTCAGAGCAGCGTACAATAAAATATATCTAAAAACAGTAGCCAATGGTAGA
Source organism: Lerista edwardsae (assembly GCA_029204185.1). Classification (NCBI taxonomy): domain Eukaryota; kingdom Metazoa; phylum Chordata; class Lepidosauria; order Squamata; family Scincidae; genus Lerista; species Lerista edwardsae. The sequence goes on from JAJKFI010000024.1 coordinate 11,480,652, forward strand.
GTGGCAAGTATTGCAGGTGCAACAATGCGCTGTGTAGGTGGCTCATCGCATTCAGCATTGGAGCCATTCTGGGTAGCAGCAGCAACTTTGTTGCTCTTGCTGCCCAAAATGGCTCCAACAGAATGAGGGAGGAGCCACTTACATGGTGCATTGCAGCACCTGCAATACTTATCACTCTGCCTGTAGCTAGCAGTTTAACAACAACTGCTGCCATAGCTCCCAGCCAGCCCCCGTACCTCACCACCTTCTCATCAGTAAGAGTGAGAAGTGGTAAGAACATAAGAACATAAGAAGAGCCCTGCTGGGTCAGGCCAAAGGCCCATCTAGTCCAGCTTCCTGTATCTCTCAGCGGCCCACCAGGTGCCCCAGGGAGGCATGAGACAACAAGATGCTTGCATCCTGTTGCCACTCCCTTGCACCCGGTACCAGTAGCCCGACACCTTTGTAAGGAGGTTGCACAATCCATCATGGCTTATAGCCCACGATAGACCTTTCCTCCAGAAATCTGTCCAATCCCCTCTTAAAGGCATCAAGACCAGATGCCATCACCACCTCCTGTGGCAAACAGTTCCACAGATTAACTACCCGCTGAGTAAAAAAGTACTTCCTTTTATCTGTTTTAACTCTCCCAACCCTCAGTTTTAGCGGCTGTCCCCTGGTTCTGGTGTTTTGAGAGAGGGAAAAGAACATCCCTCTATCGACTCTATCCCTTCCATGCATAATTTTGTATGTCTCAATCATGTCCCCCCTCAGGCGCCTTTTTTCTAGGCTGAAGAGCCCCAAACGCTGCAGTCTTTCTTCATAAGGGAGGTGCCCCAGCCCCATAATCATTTTTGTCGCTCTCTTCTGCACCTTTTCCAGCTCCACTATGTCCTTTTTGAGATGCGGCGACCAGAACTGCACACAATATTCCAGGTGCGGCCTTACCATCGATTTGTACAATGGCATGATAATATTGGCTGTTTTATTCTCAACCCCTTTTTTAATGACCCCAAGCATGGTAGTGGTAGCAAGGCTTCAGCGCCCTGAAAACTCTGTTTCCCAGGCTCTCTGGTGTCTGGGTTGCTGCCATTGTAGCATTCGAGGTGCCATAGAAGGATGGAGGTTTTGCCCAGAGGCATTCAGAGTATTTATGCTGCTAGGCTGCCATCATCACTACCATGTACGTTTAGGGGAGGGTTAGATGATTTGCAGGTGCAGTGAGATTTACAGATTGTAGAATTTGACTTGAGCAAAACCTGAGCAATTTTCTGACTTGTTTCTTTCGAGAACAGCTTGTTTTGCCAAGTCTGTTGCCAAGTGGGTTTGGAGGGGACTTCATCAACCACTAACCCCCCGCCCCCCAGAGTTGAAGCTGACAGTGCTGCAGGAAAAAAAGTACACTTTCTCATCATGAAATCTTCTAGGAGTGCTTTGAACTAAGATTGTCACTTGACTGCATTCACTGTGTGCAGGCATGCCCTGGTATCTGCTGGGATTCCAGACCCCACTGTGGGTACTGGGGACACCTTTTTAAAGACAGGGGAACATCTGTGGTTTTGCAACAACAAGGTAAAAAACAGAGATTTGTTTAATGTTCTCCTATTTTTTACTATTAAAAAATATAGTAAAATATATATAAATATAATTTTATATAAATATAAAAATATAAAAAATATAGAGATGTGGTGGCGCTGCGGGTTAAACTGAGCTGAGCTTGTTGACCGGAAGGTTGGCAGTTCGAGACTGCGGGACGGAGTGATCTCCCGTTGCTTGTCCCAGCTCCTGCCAACCTAGCAGTTCGAAAGCACATAAAAATGCAAGTAGATAAATAGGTACCACTTCGGTGGGAAGGTAACGGCGTTCCAGGCACTACGGCATATAGTCATGCCGGCCACATGACCACGGAAGCGTGTCCTCAGGACAAAACTCCGGCTCTGCAGGCTTTGAAACAGAGATGAGCACCACCCACTACAGTCGGTCACGACTAGACCATTTGGTCATGGGGAAACCTTTACCTTTTATATTTTTACTAGGCATCCCAGTATCCATGGTTTCCGTGGATAACTGAAACCGTGGATACTGAATCAGCGGATACCAAGGTATGTCTGTATTCCTGTCTGGATTAAAAAAAATCCAGCTTCTCTGCAGCATTGCACCATTTGCCTGGATCCCACTCTCATTTCCATGCATGGAACCAGTGGTGTCATCTACTCTCTCGTAAGCCGGAACGCGGGCAGGACTTGAGTGATTGACAGACGGTCGACTCACTTCCGGGTTCTTCGCGCGCCCC
>JAJKFI010000024.1:11490803-11546953 GCA_029204185.1 Lerista edwardsae
AATCAATCAATCAATCAATCAATCAATCAATCAATCAATCAATCAATCAATCAATAGTATTTACATACCGCTTTTCAACACAAGTTCAAAAAGCGGTTTACACAGCAATGGGATTCACAAACGACCTGGGGGAACGTTGGGTGGGACATAAGCGCAATTGGCAGCCCATGATTGGCAGCCCACGCGATTGGCAGCCCGTCTGTTCTGCCCCGCCGCCGTCCCCACCGGCCGCGCGGGCTGGGCCCGCTGCCCCCGGTTGGCATGCCCCACCACCACGTGCCCGGGCACCTGCCCAGGTGAGCAGGCGCCCCCTCCGAGGCCTGGGCGGCCCACGCGGCGGCAGGGAAGGCAGCGGGGCGGAACGGACGGGCAGCCAATCGTGCGGGAGTTCCACGTACGTCCCGACCAGCGTTCCCCCAGGTCATTTGTGAATCCTATTGCTAGGTTTACAGGCAAATAATAATAATGAAGTTAAATGGCTCCCTGTCCCAAAAGGGCTCACAATCTAAAATAAAAATAAAAATGCAGACCACCACCAGCAACAGCCACTAGAAAGACACTGCGCAGGGGTGAATAGGGATTATACTTCTATTCGTGTGTGAGAAGCTGTTATCATCACAGCCATCCAAGTGAGAGTGGAAAGCAAGTGACCTATTGAGCAGAATGTGGCCATAAGGAATTTGTTTCAAACAGACCATTTCCACACGGGCACAAATCAGCCACTTGTGATCCCACACTAGTTAAAACAGCGGATTGAATGGCTTTGTTGCGGCTGCTGCTGCTATGTTTAAATTCTTTCTGTTTCGTAAATACATTTGTTAGCAGTTACTGTGGCTGAGAAATGCATCCATCTCAATGATTCACCCATCCGTTTGCTCCCCTCCCCACCCTCTGCCCGTCAGCGCCAGGAGACGGTCCTCTCTTCCCTTGCAGGCTTACAATATTGATGATGGCTCCCAGGAAATTAATCATAATTGAGGCAAAGATGATGACATTCCGGGCCAAGTAGGTCTCATTAATCCAGCAGCAAGTTTTCCGGAGCACGAGGGGTAAACATTTATAATCCTCGGCAGTGGTGATTAGCACGAGAGCCGAATGCAGCATAATCAGAATCGAAAACTGAACGACCATCGGTATCATTCTGTAGGAAAAACAGACGTATATGTAGGTATATGTTGCTTTTCACTCTTGCTCTAAAGAATCAAAAGATAGGCAGGTGCCGTACAAGGGAAAATGATACACTGTGAACATATGCATATATATGGAGTGATATCCTTGGTCCATCTTGATTGTCTGCTTTGCCTAGCGGTAGCTCCCAGAGTCACCAAGGAGTCTTTCCGCCACTTGGAGATGCCAGAGATTGAATAGAGGGGATATGCAGTAAGTATTACAGGTGCTGCAATGCACCATATAAACGGCCCCTTCAACTCACCATCAGAGCATTTTGGGATAATGATGGCAACGTGCAGGCCCCAAACAACTCTGACAGTGTGTCCAACAGGCTGCTTACATGGCGCATTGCAGCACCTGTAATACTTACCATGCCATCCCCGCTCTGGTTATGCTACTGATAAGCCCCCCTTCATCAGACCAAAGCCCCATCTAGCCCTACGCCTAGTTACTTACATTGCCCCACCACTGTGCATCTTTTGGTAGTGCACAAGCAAGAGATGAAAAATGCATGTGTACATTTTTTTAAAGCTATAGCATGTTTTAATCCCCTGCCCCATTATTCCTGTTTTCACTACACTCAACCTAATCCAACACTACTTTGCAATAATACTCTTTGAATGCATTTACCTTGAAGAAGGAAGCAAACTTTGAATTGCGGTGATAAATACGAGGACCATGAATGCACACACCAAATTTGACTTGAACACTTCGTCCCTCATTTGGGAATACTGGAACAGAAAGCAGAAAATAAGGGTGGAAAAATAATGTTGGTCTTGCATGACCAAGTTCTGCAAAGGGAATGGGACAGTTTTATGAGGCTTCAGGGAAATTATCAAGAAGATCATATATATATATAATTCCAAACTTAGCAATTTACACCAATGAAGTCCCAGGAACACAATGCTGTGGAAATGTTGGGATGGTTAGATTGAAAGAACACAAGAAACAATGGAAGGACACAGTGTTATGTCTAGAGGTGGCTAGCGGGTTTTGCTATCTTGGAAAGCACATTTCTAGGATGCATTAAAAAGGAGCGCTCCAAAGTCTTAAGAAATGGGTTAGATACTTCCATACAGTGCTTTCATATGGTGCATCTCTGTAGATATAGTTGCATGATGGAAATAATGGTGAATATCAGAATATAGGCATGTCCCAGTATCTGCTGGGCTTCCGTTCCAGATCCCACTGTGGTTACCTGAAACTATGAATACTGGGGATGCCTTTTTAAAGATAGGGGAACATCAGTGGTTTTGCAGTAACAAGGAAAAAAAAGAGATTCATTTGATGTTCTCCTATCTTTTTAATAGGTGTCCCAGTATTAATGGTACCCGTGGATACCTGAAACTGTGGATACTGAATCAGTGGATACTGGGGCATGCCTGTATAAGGGGGATTGTCAGACAAGTCTCTGCCATGCATACGCCTAGTGCCCTGAGATGGAAGTGGGGCCTTGCTTGCCCCCCACCACCCTGACAACACCCATACATTCAGTGCCACCTTTGAAAAGGAACAACTGCATGAATACACTTGTACAAGTATAAGCCTTCCATGTGATTGGGAGATCCAGTTGTGCAGTGTTCCCAATTAGGTGAAGAACCTTTGTAGGTACCATTGCATAACACAGATTCTCTATCAAGATCTGCTGCTGACCGTCTTGAATAGAGATGGAAGCTGAGTAGGGATAGAGCTGGACGACATGATGACATTGGGGATGGGCAAACAGTCATGGCCCCATTCTTCCTGCATGCTTTAAGTAAGCACATGGGAGGAACATCTGGAAAGGACTGTCTTTCTACATTGGATCAAAGGTCCATCCACTGGCATTCCTACAGGGGGGGCAAAACATTACATCTTGCAGGAACCTGAGCTCCTGTGTAAAGTGGCCCATCTCCTTTGACTCCAGAGCCATTCACAGCTTGGAGAACTGGCTGCAGGCTTTGCTCTCCAAGCCACGAATGGCTCTGATGGTGAGGGGGGGGGCATATTACACAGGAGCTCAGGTTCCTGCAAAATTTAGTGTCCCCCCCCCCCCGTAGGAACAACACTGGGTCCATCTAGGCCAGAATTCTGTTCCCACCACAGGATCAGATGTTTCTGAGAAGCCTGCAGGCAGGACATGAAGGCAAGAGCCTTTTCCTGTTATTTCCTCCCAGCACTTAATATTTGGAGGTATGTATACCCTGACATTCTATTTCCCTGTCATTACTCATAATAAACATTGATGGGTCTATCCTTCATGGACACATCTTGTCTTTCTTTCCTTTTTTTTTAAACACAGCTACATACTGTGGAATGAATCAGGGACATTTGCTTTGTGTTGTGTAAAGTGCTCCTTACAGCAATTCTGCCGGATGTCCCTGCGTTCTACTTAGTATGGTAGGGAGAAAAAAAATACCTCTATCTGCTCTTGATACACTGTTTGTTAATTGTACAAACCTCCATCATACCATGCCTCTAAATCAGGGGTTCCCAAGCTGTGGGTCGTGAACCACTTTCAGGTGCGTTGAGAAGCACCTAGAGCAGCCATACTGAAAATATGGGAAGATGCAATGCTTGAAGGGGAGAGAACTATGTGGTTGTTTTGCTTCTGTCATGGTTGTAAATAGGCTTCTCTCTTTCTGATTCACTTTGCTATTGGAAAATGGCTGAGAAATAACCCAAGAGAATGATTGCTGCATTCTCAGGAAAGCAGCAGGCTATGGTATCATAATGATGGTATCACACTTCCAGCTGTGACATCACTTCCGGTGGATTCCGGAGAGATTGTCATTCCAAAAGGTAGGTCCTGGTGCTAAAATGTTTGAGAAGCCCTGCTCTCAATCCCTGATCATTTGGATTGACTGTACATTTTCCGTTCATGATCTGGCATGATCGCATTGACTGGTGCCACTAGTGCGATTCATGTGCGCACAGTGGATCAATCAAGCTCTATCCTTACATACTGAGCAAGGGCAGAACATCTGTCAGCCATCTGAACCCAACATAGGACTTGAACCTGGAACTCGTCTTTGTGCCAAGTGGAGGTTCAGCCTGCATGCCACCAGGATGCAGCCTGGAATCTCAACACCAGGCCATGTGACATGATGAGATGCTTTTCATGAAAGCTTCCAGGTTAGACCTGGTTCTTTGGTCCAAAGCAACTAAGGATGCAATCCTAACCTGGAGTTAGGCTGGCACAGTTAGGCCAGCAAAGTTTGGCTGGCACAAGGGACACCGTAGAATATGTTTGAACCACTCTCAGAGTCAGAGCAGGCCAGCACACAGACGTGCGCCATCCTCCCTGACTCCGTGAGTGGTCCAAACGCATCTTATGGTGGCCCTTATGCCAGCCAAACTTTGCTGGCCTAACTCCAGGTTAGAATTGTGCCCTAAGGCTGCAATCCTACACTTACACAATTACCAGGAAGTACTGTGTCCAGTAGTGCTATCCAGCTGGTACACTGGGTGGGACTTACGTTTGATCGGCAGTCCGCCCGTTGCGTCACGCCATGTTCTGCCACTTTCCCGCACGCCCCAGCGGTGACGCAACGGGTGGACTGCCGATCAAACTTAAGTCCCGCCCAGCATAACGACTGGATAGCACTACTGACCGTGTCCTATTGAACTCAATATCATTTATTTCTGAGAAGATATGCATAGGATTGGGCTTGAAGAACCTCAAATGATCCCCTGTTCCATCCTGCTTTCACTTGAGTATTTAGTTTCTGCAAAATGCAATTCTGCTCCTCTTGCTTTGTATGGCCGGAGCCCAGTTTTAGGATGAGATGACAAACGTTTGAATAAACCATTACTGTACAAATGTTGCTGCTAAATACTGATTACATTCACAGTCTGACAAATCAATGCAATGTTACTAAACAGAATAATGAAATCACATTTTTGCAATTCATTCCACCAGCGGTACGGGGAGTTGGCCTAATTTGGTTTTTGTTAATGACGGTTTAAGGACCTTGTGCTAAGATCGAGCCAATGTCTCTGCCTACTGAAAACCAAATCCTAACATTTCCCGAGCAGGACGAATAATATCTAGGAAACAGTTTCATCTATTCATTTATTATTTTATTTATTTAATTTTTATCCCGCCTTTCTGCCCCATGGGCACCCAAGGCGGCTTCCAACGTTAAAAATCACTTTAAAAACCAAAATGATTAAAACAATGTTAAAAACAATATTTAAACAGTTAAAAATTTAAAACAAGCAAGCCCTGTGGATCCTTTAAAATATAAGACGAAAAATATAAAATGCCAGCCAGCCTGTCAACAATTGAAGGCTTGTTTAAATAAAAAAAGTCTTCAACCCCCCACTGAAATATTGCCGAAGAGGGAGCAGTTCTTAATTCTAAGGGGAGGGTATTCCAAAGTCGTGGGGCCACCACCGAGAAGGCCCTATTCCCGGCTGCCATCTAGGACACTTCCAGTGATGTCATGTAGGGGGAACATGGGGGAACTCAGTTCCACGTGTTAAAGTTAGGGCTGACTCCGCCCACTTCACTCCTTGGTGCTTCCCCCCTCCCCCCCTCCCGATTCCTCTGCAAAGAGCTTTTCTTCTTGGTTGGCTGGCACTCAGAGAGTTAAAGGAAGCGACTCCGGATTCCTAGAGGGGCGAAGGGGTCTACCCATAGGAACCAGTCTACCCATAGGAACCAGCCGCGGGTAGACCTGGGCTCTGCCAGCCTCCGGCTTATGATGTCACTTCCGGTGGGCGGGTCCTGACACGTGCCAATCAAAAGTGAGTTCCTGTTCTTAAATCATTTAGATGCCACCACTGGACACTTCTATAGACTTGCACTGCTAAATGAGGCAACCAGGCCTTCCCCCAAAGAACAATGACTTTTGAAGTGAAGCTGGCAGCAGAAGCGTCATGCCCATGCAGCGGCTGCCGTGGGCACCAGTGAGGGAGCTGGGAGCACCGGGGAAGAAAGCGGAGTGCATCTGGGCCCTACTGCCTGCCCCTGCCTCCATTATGCTCTGAAATGGAACGATTCTGGAAGCAGGGGGCGTGGCAAGCCTGCATGGAGGGCGCGGTGACATCTTTCGTCACTGTTTTGCTCCGGGCGCAATCGGAGCCTGTTCCAGCTCTGGCTGGAAGTGGTCATCTCAACCAGCAAAACAGTTACAACCCCAAGTCAAGCCAACCAAAAAAGAGCAAACTTTGACACTTAATGCAACTATCAAGGAAGTATCAAGCAATGTCTGTCTCTGGCATGCCTCTACTAGCGAAATAATGCATTTTCTGTATACACTAAGAAAGCTGTTCTGTCGTAGACCTTCAATGCAGACAAGCTATCTAGTGATACGATTTACTATTATCATGCAAAAACCATCATCACTATGCCCGAACAACTCCTACAAGGTCTACTGACTCCCTCCTCTTTATGTGGGGCAGAATCTGGTCCCTTAGGCTTGTGCGCAGCCCAGAGCTGTAGCGGGCTCCAATGGGGCCTGGGGTAGGGCAACATTGTGATGTTACCCCCCTGTGTCACTGCACCCCTCGTTCCACCATACTGCCCCTTGCGTGTCCCACCATGCCCCCAGCATCTGTAATGGCTCCATTTTGGAGTTCAGCGAATGCAGGGGCAGGTTGATGGGCAACTCTGGGTGGAAGCCTAGGTGCCTATCTGCAAATGGCATCCTGGGCAAACGCCATATGTCACCCCATGAACACTCTGCTTCTGGAGCAGCCTCCTGACTGGGGTCAGTCGTTATACGACCAGCCTGTGAAGGGGAATGGGATTCGCATTCATAGCACTGTTTCCCCAATTCTGACAAGAGAAGGGTAGAGAATTCTTACTCCTACCCTAAGAGTAGGGTAGAGAATTCTCCTGGTTGAAGCCTCTGGAGGAAGACCCTCTGCACTCACATCAATCAGAATATTGACATTGATCACACACACACACACACACACACACACCAAAAACTAAACTAACCCATAACAAAAGACGCCAAGGCCCTTTTCGGGAGAAGTCCCAGTGATGTCAACAAAAAGTCCCAGTGATGTCCCAGTGATGTCAACATTATAGTGACAAAATGTGGAGTTACAATCCCACTTCTGGGAGTCTAGACGTCATGAAGTCTAGTCAGATGACCAGAAGTCAGCACTTCCCAGCATAATCCTGAGGAAGATTAACAGTCCAATCCTGAGCTCATAACGTGTGCACCACTGGCTCAGGGTGTTGCAAATGTGCCATAAAGCATGTTCACGGCACCTGGGGAGGAGGGAGCACCAGCACTGGGCCTCAGCGCCAAGAAGACATTGCCGGGGAAGCACCTGCGGCAGGTTTCGCTGCCACTTGACTGGGGGTGGTGGGGAGGGGTGGAACTGGGCAGGGGAAGGGGAGGATCGGGCCTGGAGGGGGTGGAGATGGCAGCAGTCTTTGCTGCCCTATGCTATGCTTCTTATAAGAACATAAGGACATAAGAAGAGCCCTGCTGGATCAGGCCAAAGGCCCATCTAGTCCAGCTTCCTGTATCTCACAGCGGCCCACCAGGTGCCCCAGGGAGGCATGAGACAACAAGATGCTTGCATCTTGTTGCCACTCCCTTGCACCCGGTACCACCTCCTTCCTTGGCCAGGCAGCAAATGACATGGGCCTCCTTGACTCTGAGCCCATTCAATACCTGATGCAGAGCTGCGGAGACCCATGACCACCAGCCGCAGTCTACTTAGGGTCATGAAGCAAATGCTCTTTTATTGCTAGGAGACCTCCGGTGGCTTCCCACACCCACAGGATCCAGCGGTAGCCATTTCGGCACCACTGGAGCTGTGGGTGCCGGAAACCATAGGACTGGGCTTGAAGTCAACAGCAATCAAACACAGTTGTAGGGGAGCCATATTCTTATTGGTGTAACCAAAGGTGCTCAAAGGACAGTAGTCCTGCCCGATGGTTGGCTGGGATCCCGCCTGGTTGAAGCCTTTTATTTATTTATTTATTTATTTATTTAATTATTTAATTAATTAATTAATACCCCGCCTTTCTGCCCATAGGCCTGCAAGGCGGCTTACAAAAAAAAATACAATAAAATTTACAATATTAAAAAGCAGTAATTTAAAAACAATATTAAAACAGGTAAAATTTAAAACAACAGAATTTAAAAACAACAACAAGCCCCGTGGATCATAAAATATAAGCAAAAGTATAAAAACCAGCCAGCCTGTCAACAATTAAAAGCTTGTTGAAATAAAACGGTCTTCAGCCCCCGCCGGAATGTTGCCAAAGAGGGAGCAGTTCTCAGTTCTAAGGGGAGGGTATTCCAAAGTTGGGGGGCCACCACCGAGAAGGCCCTATTCCTGGCCGCCGTCCCTCTCACCTCTCCTGGTGGCGGCACAGTCAGAAGGGCCCTCCCAGATTATCTGAGAGCACGGGCAGGATTATATGGGAGGAGGCGGTCCCTCAAATACCCCGGACCCAAGCCGCAAAGGGTTTTTGTCTCCTTGCCTCATCTTTTCCTGACTTGCTGGGACATTGACCTGCTTCGATCACACAGCGTGTCCAGAGCCACTGCCAGGAAGTAGAAAATAACTTCTCATTTCGGTTCCAGTGTCACATACTGCCTGCAAATAGTCTCTAGCTGGTCAGTTTCATTCCTTCAGCACTGAGAACCAAAGTAAACTTTACAAGCAAATCTATGCACTGTGTGCAGATCTATGTAACCATTGCTCATCACTGCTTAAGGAGGAAAGTTTACTGGTAAGGGCCACTGGGAATGGCTGAGTGGTGGGCAAGGACACTATTCTTAACTCTTTCTCGCCAGCTGTTTCCCTGTTTGTAATGCTGGCCCACCCGTGCAGGCACCTGATGCAGGTTGAATTAGCAGCAGCTTGTGAGGGGTCTGAGCGGGCATTCAAGGTGCTTTCACCCCATATCTGCTGCCACCACCTCCCTCCAACCTGCTGCCCGTCCAAGCCACACTGATATGCTTCATGAACACTTGATCACCAAGCAAATCAATCCTCTCCTTACCAGGGGCATAGCTACAGTGATGCAGGAGGGTGCAATTGCACCGGGCAATCCGCTTTAGTGGGGTAACAAGCTGAGCTTGACACCGGTGGCCAAAATTGTGCAAACCTTGGTAATTATGAACATTACTATCATGTTATATATCATTGGAAAGGTAATTTAATGTGGAATGCAATGAAACAAACCAGAATGTAATATCTTTATCAAATGTTATGGCCAAAAAAAACAAACAAACCCCAAACAGAAAAAAATATATAACTGTCATGTAAAAATTGTGGTTTGTTAAAATTGCTATTTGTAGGAATAATACTGGCATGTTATATATCATTCAATGCAGGTTTTTATTGCAGGCTGCAATGAAACGAACTGGAGTGCAATATCTTCAGTCTATCCAACATTACAGCCAAAGAACCCAAGAAAATGAAAATACAACTGTGACGCAATTTCTGGTTGTGACATCACTTCTGGGCCATCATTTCTCCCTCGACACCAAGCTACACTTTCATTTGCTACTCCCCTGCTCCTCGCCATGCTCCTGACACACAACTCTGAAACCTGGAAGTTGCTACCTGGTCTGTTTCATTCCTTCAGCATTTAGAACCAAAGTGTGAGTATCTGGAAGTGTGAGATATCTGGTTTCATTTACGGGGACAGTGTAAGAGTTTACACTGTCGCAATAATTGAAATCAGAAGTCCCATACATCTGGTGTCATGGTAGTGGTCAAGGAGAATGGTATAGTTTTGTTTTGTTTTTAACTGCAGAGGCAGCAGGCCGGAGTTGGCAAAAGGCTGTATTCTGGGTCAAACTTCCCCTGCACCTTGCAAACCTGCAGCATTTTAAATGAAGATTTACAAGGTCTATTCCCTTTCTCCCAGTCTACCCATTCTGTCCTTCAGTCTACCTTCTTTGAAAGAGGCTGCCCCTTTAAAAAAAAATCCCTGTTAAGCTACAAGCACAAGGGTTTCTGGGCAATGTGAGGCTTAGTCTTAGAATGTTTGTGAACATTCCAAGACAGCAATCATCACAAAACCACTTAGCACTGATACTACAGATGTTCGCCTGCGTCTAGTGCAGCAGAGAAGCGTTTAAGCCCCCGTTTTGAGTTCCTCCGCCCCCTCATCATCATGATGCTGTCATTTGAAAGTGCTTAAACAAAAGGAGGTTCCCAGCTCTGAATCATCACTTACGCAACTATCACTAATCCTGTGAATAGGTTTCGGATGGGCTTTAGCAGGGAGGAGTGGGTGGAGTGGGAAAGGCAAATCAAAAAGGAAAACCCCAAGCGATGTCATCTTCACTAATTCAGTTCAAGACAGTTTGAGTTGGCACAAAGCATCTATCAAGACCCAGCTACCTTATGCTCCAGGCTGGAGTCTTTAAACATCAGGGAGAAAGGCTTGATATGCTCTCTTCGCAATTTATCGCCACTCCGCAAGTCGATGGTGTGCTCTATTCGCTTGTTAATTTCCTCAGGCCCAGACTGGACATGCAAAGCTTGTGCAAGATGGTTTGGAAGCAGATTTATTGAATTTCTTGTTAAGGCAGCCAGAGTCTAGGGGAAAGCACATGCAAACAGAATAAGCCTGCTGGTCCCCTTGGGGTTAAAAAAAAATGCAATGTTCTCTTTTTTTTTTTTTCAGATCAAGTTGCATTGCAAACTGTAACAGCATTCCATGCAATTCATCACCCGAACAACTGGAAGTCTTGAAAGGAGAAGCCTGCATCGAGAAATGCATTCAAGTAGAAGAGGCAACGGCGTGGGTGGCACAATTCTAATGTGCTTTGGGGTTGGCAATCCCCCACGTTTATTCTTTTCAGTCCACTTCTGTTGAAATTCTCAGGAAATGCACCAGTTCAACTTTGCTGGCACAAGGGCCACCATCAAGTATGTTGGCAACACTCTCGGATTCAGTGAGGACGATGCACGTCTGTGTGCTGGCCTCCCCGACTCTGAATGTGGTCCAAACACGCTTTACGGTGGCCCTTGTGCCGGCCAAACTTTGCTGGCCTAACTGTGCCAGCCTAACTCCAGGCTACGATTGCTCATTATGTCACAACACACTTATTTTTCCTGAATCTACTGCCAGAGGTGCAAGAAGGGTGCTGCGGGAAGAGGTGGCCACAGCAGGTGCTCACAGCAACAGGGTGTAGCAGCGCTCACAAAAAAATGTGCTTATCACACACACCCCTCTCTTGCGTTCAGATCGCTCCTAAATGGAGCAGTTCCGGGCATGGGGAGGTATGGCCAGGCGATGCACAGGGTTGGTATGGGAGCACTGGTGATGTCGCCCCACCCTGGGCATGCTGTGTCTACTGCCCATCAAATTTGTTATGTTATTCCAAGATCATCATGCCATTCATAACCTCAGATGGCTCCATCATGCCTTTCCTTAAAACCACCACTCCCTCCACAATGCCTTCGCCTTTTCTCAAAGGGAAGTTGCTCCAATGGGAAGACGATAATTGTTGTTGGCCTTTTCTACATTTCTCCAGCTGTGGGTGTAGCCTCGCAGCAAACAGTCTCCAAATCCTGGGTCGGTATTTTGTACTTCAATTTTAACACAGGAGGACAAAATGCATTACGTCGCATGCCAGCCATGAATGGGGAGGGTGCAAATTAATGGGGACTTTTTCCTATCAAAGCACTAAGAAACGGGATACTCCTGTTTGGCTGTTTAAAAGTTCAATGATTCATTAATCAGAAAACTCCAATCTTATGGCCCAATCCTATCCCTCACCATTGGTGCCAATGAAGCTGCACTGGAGCTCCATGCACTACGTATTTTTTACGGACCCTGGTAGGCTGCCAGATCACCTATGGGTCTTCTCAGAAGTATGCCACTCATTTCACTTGCATATTCCCAAGGAGAGGTGGTTTGGGAAAGAGGGGATAGGATCTGACACACATTGGTGCCATCAAGAGCCACTCCTACTCCTTCCTGTCCTCCCACTCCATACCTAAAATATATTTCCAGTGCCAACTTTCCAGTGTCCACTGGAGCTGCTGCGATACAGCCATACAGCATCAGAGCTGGAGCAGGCTTGGATTGCGCCTGGGGTGCCAAAAGAGGTCACCGAGCCCTCGGCGTAGCCTTGCCACTTCCCCTGCTTCCAGAATCAATCCATTTTGGAGTGTAACAGAGGCAAGTGCAGGCGGGAGGGCCCACTTTCTTCCACAGCAGGCCCTGTTCCCTTCCCGGCGCCCATGGCAGGCATTACACAATGCCCTATGGACGTGATGTCTCTGTACAGGGTCTTACGCTGCTGGGATGATAGTTTCACCAGCACAAGGCCCCAATACAGCTGGGGCCAATTATAAACATACAGTATATACATCCTTGCAACAGCTCCCTAATTTGTCCATCATTTAGAATCCTAGTCACTTGGCTCAAAATTTAGCGTGCAATCCTAACCCACTTCCCAGCACCACATAGCTGTGCCAATGGGGCTTGTGCTGTATTCTGCCATGGAGTCGTAGTCACGGAGGCCTCTTCAAGGTAAGGGAAGGTTTGTTCTCTTACCTCGGAGCTGCATTGCCTTTACACCAGTGCAGGAATGTTGGTTAGGATTGTGTCCTTAATTTCCCTCCATATAGAAATTGAACATTCATTCTTTTTGCACGAACACAGATACCCTTTCCCGTTACATTCCCATAACCATAAAGTTCCTCTAAACCTTCTGAAGAAGAGGTACAAAAGAACAGTAATAATATTGTCTGGGTCCCTTCCCTAAATAACTATCGTTGCCTTCCTATGCACACCTACTCAGAGGTAATGGGTGTTCAATGGGGCTTATTTCCAGAAAAGTGGGTATAGGGTTGCAGCCTATAAAATTTAAGTGTAGATGTTTCACTTCCCCAAATGATAACGAATGATAACACAGAACAAATGATACTCCCACATAAACACGTGCAGCCCATGGATGTATTGTATCATAGCGTGTGCATACTACATATGCGGTGTACAGATGTCCCCAACTCTTTTTAGGACAAACTAAGCATAGACGAGACTAGGGATGGATGGATCATTGCCTCCAGTGATTCCCTTCAGTATTCCTATTGAGTACTTGTGGATTCTCCCAGCATTCAGCTTTAACATGGGAAGGGTGTTGTGGTTTGTTAGATCTCCCTGCACATCTCCCTCTGCCTTCCCTAAGCATCTCTGATGATCCCCACGAGAACTTTCTGTTTCATCTCATGAACTATTAAGCTAATCTTAGCCTACTGTATTGCAGTATTGCAGTGTTATTCAAACTGTGGGTCAGGACCCACTTGGTGAGTCGCAACCTCATGTCAGGTGGGTTGTGGAGAGCTGGAGCAGCCATCTTGGAAGCTGCTGACCTTACTCTTGCTATGTTCCTTTTGTGAGTGTTAACAGTTTCAATTTTCAAGTGAGTTTTTTAAAATTTGTTTTTAGTTCATTGCTTTGACATCGTATTTTGTCCAAATTTTGCTTTCTGTCAGGGATGCTTTATGGTTGTGCAATTGCTGCAGTCCAAAAAATGCCAGTTTGCATTGCAGGACTGTCATTTTGCCACAGTGATGGCACTTCCTGTCTGATGTTATCACTTCCTGCCATGACTTCACTTCCAGGTTAATGACCACTTCCAGTGGGTCCTGACATGAGTGCCATTCTAAAAAGTGGGTCCTGGTCTAAAACGTTTGAGAATCACTGCTGTATTGTATTGGGATCCCTATTGCAAGGTGTCAAGGTAGACAGCCTTAGCTGTAGCCTTTTATTCAGCTTTTTGGCAAGGATGCTTTCTCAGTTAGCCTATTAAAGTTGCAGACTACTAGCAGCAGAATACATGAATCAGCCGGAGTACAGTCGAGATCAAAATTCTGCAGTGTGCATGCATGCGTGTGTGACAGAAAAATTCAGGTTTTTAGAGATGGAATATAATTAGCAGCAGGGAAACATCTAATTGTTTTAAACTGACTTACAAAATGGACCATAATATTAGAAGTGAGGGTCCAAAAGCATACTGTTTGCCTTTGAGTACTGATGCTATTTCAAACAGTATTAGTCTGCCTATATGCCTTACTCTATGTTTAATACACAGATCTTACAAAAGGTACCACAAGCCTCCAGCAATCTCACTTCCAAAAGTAAACCCGACCCTATAGTACATCGCTGAGAATTTCTTACTGCTTGGGCAAGTAGGGAGGGAAACATATTCTTGCATATTTTAATGGAATTATTTTATTTGAAACGTTTCTTTTGGAAATGCAATTATAAATCTTTGAGATGAAGCAGGGCAAAACTACTAATAGGTTGGGAAACCGTATCTAGGCCCAAAGATCAGCCACACCAATACAAACACATACCACATACAGAATTAACAACAAAACTAGCAAAGATGGGGAGAGTAACAAGGTAACCAAAAGTCTATCATTAGTGAGATGAATTGCAGAAGATTTGAGAATGGGTGGAAAGGACATGCTTGAGCCAGGAAAGCATATCAAAGCCAACACTAAATGTTTGCTAAATTTGCTCCATCCCAAAGAACAGCCTCCTTGAAGAACATCTAAATGAACAGCTGCTCTGATTTTAAACATTACATCAGCTTCAGAGCACAATCCCCACCTGGCGTTAGGCCGGCACAGTTAGGCCGGCAAAGTTTGGCTGGCACGAGGAACACCGTAAACTAGGTTTAGAGCACTCTCGGAGTTAAAATTGCCAGCACACAGACATGTGCCACCCTCCGTGATTCCGAGAGTGGTCCAAACACGCTTTATAGAGGCCCTTGTGCAGACCAACTTTTGCTAGCCTAACTGTGCTGGCCTATACTAACTCCAGGTTAGGATTGTGCTCTCAAAGTCAGTAGTTAAGGCCAGAAACGTTGGTTCTGTGGATCCCTGTAATAACAGGCTGTTTTGAGCTACCATCACAGACAGTGAATGATTATTCTAGATAGAGTTACCAGATACAAACTGGGATCCAGTGCCTCTACCTTTAACCATTGTATAAAAGAGGGAACTTGGGCAGGTGCAGCTCATCATGGAAGGGTTTCAAAAGCTGCACCTGCCCAAATTCCCTCTTCTTCACAATGGTTAAAGGTAGAGGCACTGGATCCCAGTTTGTATCTGGTAACCCTAATGATAGAGGTCAGGGGTATCCAACATTCTCCAGAAATAATTTGCCCATCCACTGCAGGATGCAGCCCCCAGAAACTATATAATAATCTCCCTGTTATCCTTGGGCGTTCCCAGAGTGATAATTGGGCTCTCTCATATCTTGAAATTATGAACAAGATTTACACATTTTCTTTTCTGTCATTTGTTTTTCTGCCAGAACAAAGCGCTAATCTCTGGCTATCATCTGCTTAATGATGTCACGTCCTGATTAATGAAGTTATATCCAGCCTTCAGCAGGCACCATCAACGCTATTTGGAACCACTGTATGAAATGAGTTGGACACCCCTAGTCTAGGTTCTTTAGGGCTAGAGGCGGAGTGTGGGTGTAGCCCGGGGTGGCGCGAGCCATGGATGCCGGGCAGCGGCGGGGTGCCATTGCGCTGAGTCCGCGGAGGAACCCGCGCGCTCTTTGGCCTGCCCACCCTCCCTTGCCTCCGTTGTGCTCCAAAATGGAGCTTTTCCAGGTGCAGGGAGGCGTGGCTGGATGACGCATGGGGGGCAGGGCGACATCCTGGGGGCGTGGTTTTGTTGCCCTGCCATGGGCACGCTCGGGCCTCCATTCGTCCCTGTTTAGGGCACAGTCCCAACCTGGCACAGTTAGGCCAGCAAAGTTTGGCTGGCACAAGGGACACCATAAAGAATGTTTGGACACAGCTGTGATGTGAACCATCCTCTCTGACTCTGAGAGAGGTCCAACCGCGCTTTACAGTGACCCTTCTGCCGGCCAAAGTTTGCTGGCGTAACTGTGTCAGCCTAACTGCAAGTTAGGATTGTGCCCTCCAGCAAGTCTGTCAAACTTGTGATCCACAGTCCACATGTAGCGTGCCGGCCTGCACTTTATGGGAGCCTCAGATTTGAGAGGTTAAACAATAAGTTTCTCTAAGGAGAACTTTAGGCTGAAATTTGTCCAGGCTGGGCTGGGGCTGAAGAATTAGTTGATTAGTCGAAAAACATGTTGCCACAGTTTTGCCTTTCATCTTGGCCTGTTTCACTTCTCCTGGCTTCTGGCCATGTTCTCTCAGAGTATACTTCAGAAAGACGCTGAGGGAAGATGCAGCATCCTCCCCACAGGAATTCAGAACAGCAGCTATTGGCCACCAACCCTTTTCAGTTCCTCAGCGCTTTTCAAATAATCAATCCAGGAGCACTGAATGCATGAGGGGAAAAGAAGTAAAATCAGAGCGCAAGCCCTACATGTCCTTCTTTCTATCCTACAGTGAATGTAGGTAGTTTGGGAGTAGTGACTGTGCACATGATTTTACTCTCCCTCCTCAGGAAAACTGACCTAGGCCACAATCCTAACCTGGAGTTAGTCTGGCACAGTTAGGCCAGCAACATCTGGCTGGCACAAGGGCATGTTTGGACCACCCTCGAGCCAGGGAGGATGGCGCACGTCTGTCTGCTGGCCTCTATGACTCGGAGAGTCATCCAAACACACATTGTGGTTTCCCTTGTTCTGACCAAACTTTGTTCTGGCCTAACTCCCAGTTAGGATTGTGCTCAGAATGACTGGAAAGGGCTCAGTCTACCCCATAGCTTTGTGGTAAGGATACAACGGAGGAAAAAACAAACGTCATTATCCCAAGTTCTTCTTGGGAGGAAAGGCAGAATACAATGCAATAAATAAACACAAGATTGGATATGTCTGGGATTGCAAACATTGGGAATACAAATGGTATGCATTTCTTTTCTTGCTTATTTTGACTAGAAACATTGCAAGCAGGAAGACAGGAAAAAGATATATCTGCCACACATTGTTGTCTAGTACCTCCAAACAGAACGTCAATATGGAGCATGCTAAAATGCAGGGGGTGCACAACAAGAACGGCACACGCTCAGAACGAAAGCACACACAAAGCACACCTATCAAGCAGAGGCTTTCTATCAACAGACATCTAGAAGCCATGCGCAACTTCCGTTCCCAAGAGGCCAGAGGTGCATCTTCGGCAACAACTTGTGAGGGATTCTAACTCCCGAGCAAATGGCTGATAATATGCAAGGGGCAGCTGGCAAAGTAAAATCTGCACTTGACAAAGCCTTAACTTCAAATTATGCGGACGTTTCGGACAAATGTGACTAAGTATGCGCAGAACAAGAACTGAAATAGGGTGTCATTATGGATCTGCCCAATGAGAAGGGAAGGCAACTCCCGCCAACCTTCTCCCTTCAAGACTCATCAATCTTTCCACTGCAGCAGAAAGACCGGTGTCTTTGGGCACTTTAACCTTTTCCCCCTTAATTTCTTCAGGCAGGCAGCCTTCTCCAAGGATTTGGGGACAGCAAAAACCTGTCAGATCCTTCAAAGCTTCCAGGGAACGGAACACAGAAGCCGATTAAGACCCTTTCCTGTATGAGCTCCTCATAACTAGTTCAGAAGTCTATGCCTACAGAAACCAGTGCTCACTGTTCCAGTCCACATTTGGAACCTTCTGTCACACTCTAGCACAGGGGTCTCCAAACTTGTCAGGATGAGGGCCACATACTGTATATTTTACATGTATTTGCAGGCTGAACAAAATTTCGTTTTATATAGAGTGGAGACAAGTGACGAATGACTCACTAGCCAGTCTGCCATGGAGCCCCAATTTGTTTATGATTTGCTTACGGGTGTGCAAGAACCGCAACTGTTTTACCATGGTGTTGAAAATTCAACCTGAGGAAACCTGATTTCTTTCATTAGCAGGGATGGACATAAGAAGAGCCCCCCTGGACCAGGCCAAAATGCCCATCTAGTCCAGCTTCCTGTATCTCACTGTGGCCCCCCAGATGCCTCAGGGAGCACACAAGGCAACTAGATGCCTGCATCGCTGCCACTCCCCTGCATCTGGAATTCTGAGGTAGCCAACTTCTAAAATATGGATGTTGCAGTACCCTTCATGGCCTGTAGTTTGCAATGGACTTTTCTTCCAGAAATCTGTCCCTTTTCAAGACATCTGGGCCAGATGCCATCACCACCTCCTCTGGCAAGGGGAGGGTCACTTGGAATAAAATTGCTTGAGCATCTTAAAGCAGATGGCCCAGGTGACTGAAATGAGGGCTAGCCACGCTGACACCACTTTCCATATGACCATATGGAAAGGACTGCAATGGACAGAATTGCTTGTGTTAACTGTCCAACTGTGTGGTTGTCCAGATGTGACCCCCCGGCTGTAGTTTGGAGAGCCCTGCTCTTGAAAGACCAAGAAACAGACTCCAGGCTGGAGCTAGGGAGACAGGCTTTGACTTCAGTCTCAGTGGCAATGATAACTGTCAGTCACCATAGGCAAGGAGGAGGTTTAGGCCATTCCCTGTAAGTGTCACAATAGATGCCCCCAATACATTCCTTCAAGGGACCCTGCAATGGATAAAATTTCCCCCCAACAGACACCTCACCTGTTACAATGACAGGAATTAGCTGAGCCGTAGCTTGGCTCTTGCTGCTTCTGTTAGGAGAGAGAAGTGGCGTTCCGACAGGGGGGTGAAACAATACGTTTTTGCAGGAGCCTGAGTTCCTGTGTAACACGATCGCCCCCTCATCTTCAGAGCCATTTGCGGCTTGGAGAGTTGGCTCAGGAGGCTTTACTCTCTGAGCTCCAAATGGCTCTGAAGGCAAGGGGAAGGAACCACGTTACATAGGAGCTCAGGATCCTGCAAAATGTAGCATTTTGACCCCCCTCTTAGGAACTCCGCTGCGAGAGAGTAAGCTGCTCCATGAGTTTAATAGGCATGTACACTGCACATACCCTTTTTGGACCCTCACATGACATCTGAGATGAGCCATTATTTAATACACATGTATCCCAGGTGTCTTCCATTATGGAAGGAAGCATTTGGGGAATACCTAGATGGTTTCCCAGTTTACAGTCACCAAACCTAGACCTGTTTAGCTGGAGCAAGGTGGCTGAGGGTGCAATCCTAGCCTGGAGTTAGGCCGGCACAGTTAGGCCAGCAAAGTTTGGCAGGCACACCGTATGTTTGGACCACTCTCGGAGGCAGTGAGGCCAGCACACAGACGTGCGCCATCCTCCCTGACTCCGAGAGTGATCCAAACATGCTTTACGGTGGCCTTTGTGCCGGCCAAACTTTGCTGTCTTAACTGTGCTGGTCTCAGGCCAGGCTAGGATTGTGCTTTGAATCGTGTCTTCAGACTATCGGCCTGTTTACCGTGATCAGCTGCAGTTTTCCAAGCACTCAGGCAGAGATATTTAGCTCCTGCTACATGTAAGATTAACTAGAGAGAACAAGGCACCAGAGCTCAAATTACAAGGGTAAGGGACGGGGAACCCTTCTGAACACTACAGCTTTAGACGATTTGTGCTTTCTGCTATAGCCTTCTAAAAGCTAAGCATCAAACTCAGAATGCCACAGATAAATTAGTTATTTATTTAATTTTCTTTTTGTCTCTGTCTTTCCCTCGCCAAGGGGGCTTACAGAATAATGTGCTCCTTTAGAATGATTTTTTTTTTGGGGGGGGTTACATGCTATTTTACATGTTTTGTTAGCATGCCAGGGAGGGGGGGGAAGGGTAGATGGTAGAAAGGGGCTTTAGAGAGGGGCTTTAGGGGACCTGAGGCAGTCCCCAAGCACTAATGGGGGGGGGGAACCCTTGGTTTTCAATGCATACTTCGATTTCTGATTAGAATACTGCACAGGGGAACACAATCAGGATTGCAAGAATGGTGGACACAAAGTCTGTCCACCATCTGTCATGACATGATTCCATTTAACCCCCACCCTCCCCATCATGCTAGTTAACCAAAAGCAAAGGAGCATACCCCATGTTCCAGATCACAGCTAGTTTGACCCTAAAGGGCATCACAAAAGCTAAGGGGGTGAGACCCCTCTGCCCCTCTGCAATTCAAGCATTGATTCAGCCTCAAACCTATCTGCATGCAAAGTACATGTCTGATCATTGGTTCACCATTTTCCAAGTTGCAGTCCACTGCTCCCTTCCCAGTTCCCCCAGCACTCCCAAATCTCTGCTCCCTTTCAGTTAGGGCAGCCTTGGCACCATGTTTCCAGGGGACTTCAGGCACACGCTATGCAGAGCCCCCCTTATGCTCATGCATGTCCCAGCCTCCCTCCCACTCCTGAGACCTATTTTGATGACTGCTTCTCGCTTTCATTGCTTGGTAAAGATAAAGGTTTCCCCGTGAGTGAATGGCCTTGTCGTGACCAACTCTAGGGGGTGGTGCTCATCTCCGTTTCTAAGCCGAAGAGCCAGCGTTTGTCCAAGGACAAGCTTCTGTGGTCATGTGGCCAGCATGACTATACGCCAAGGCGCATGGAACACCATTACCTTCCCACCGAAGTGGTACCTATTTATCTACTCGCATTTTTACGTGCTTTTGAACTACTAGTTGGCAGGAGATGGGACAAGTGACAGCAACTCACTCCATTGCGTGGTCTTGAACTGCCAGCCTTTCGGTCAGCAGCTCAACAGCTCAGTGGTTTAACCTGCAGCGCCACCCTGTCCCTAGCCATTGCCTGGTAAGTGTCCCAATATCTTATTGTGCGGTGGAAGAAAGCATCTGCTACAGAGGCTCCATCCTCCTTTAACCAGGCTTCATTTTGAAATTCCCAGCTACTTTGCTGTCAATGCATTGGGGATCAGGCACCCAGTACTCCCTTCCATTGTCGTTTTTGGATGATGCAATCATTTTTTTAATATCCTTTGGCACATGCTTTAGAAAACCTGATCACAAAGCATCTTGCCAGTGGTGCTCTGAAGGCGCCTTTCCCATTCCTCACATTTCTTTCACTGTCTAAATTTCAATTGTAAGATCCTTGGGGCAGGGATCTCTGGTTTATCCTCTGTTTTTATCATTCTATACAGTGCCATGAACACTGTATAGACATCATAAAAATAGTACTAATAAGTAAGTAAGTAAGTAAGTAAGTAAGTAAGTAAGTAAGAAAGTGAGTGAGTGAGTGAGTGAGTGAGTGAGTGAGTGAGTAAGTAAGTAAGTAAATAGATGGACAGCTACATCAGGAGAGTATGTATAGATGCACAGATGACTGAGAGCGCAATCCTAACCTGGAGTTAGACTGGCACAAGGGCCACCGTAAAGTGTGTTTGGACTACTCTTGGAGTCCGGGAGGATGATGCATATCTGTGTTCTGGCCTCTCTGACTCGGGGAGTGGTCCAAACAGACTTTACGGTGTCCATTGTGCCAGCCAAACTTTGCTGACCTAACTGTGCCGACCTAACTCCAGGTTAGGATTGCGTCTTTACTGATGTTGCAGTCATCCTACCACTATTAGCGAACAAACGTTTAGCGCCACATCATCATGGTGATTATGAATGTTTATATCCCCCTTTTCCATAAGAGTTGTTCACAAAGCAGTTGGCGTAGTAAAAGCAATGCATGGTTCCGGTCCCCCAAGGATAGGTATCTAGATAGGTTATCTATCTATCTAGATAGGTATCTACCTATCTAGATAGGTATCTAGATAGGTATCTAGATAGGTATCTATCCGGTCCCCCCAAGGATAGGTTCTAGAAGAGCCTGACATGCTACTTTTCTAAAAATTCTCTGGGGAGCATTCAGTCTTGTGGACCCATATATATAAATGAACTTGTCTGAGGTTCCAATGCAACAGTGCTCAGCCGCGTGTGACACTTAATTTTAGCAGGGAAACCGAAGTGGACCTTGGCACTTGCTGGATGCTGATACATAGGTTAATTCTGACCTGTGGTGGTTTGTTTAATCATCTGCAGTTCATCTTAGCGAAAAGGTTAAACAGAACTGTGTTTTCCCTGAGGCTTCCGTTATGGAGCAGCAGGAAAGCATGCGTGCATTGGGGGCACATTAAGGAGAAAAGCCATGACTTACATGCTGCTTTCCCACAATGTTATCAAAGGGAAGCTCCGGGCTCCAGGATCCTTCCGTGAACGTAGCCCCGCTGTTTCTCCGGTCCGAAGCGATGACCGCCTCTTTGACAATGTCTTCGGGCAGCGTCAACAGACTGTCCTCGGGTTGTTTGATCAAGTAGGTCTCAATGTTGTGCTTCCTCAAGAACTCGTTGCGTTCTTTGCCGTGCCCTTCTTCCACTTTATAATCCCCATTGAGACAATCCAGGGTGGCCTTGGAGATGTGGATTCTCCTGCAGAGGTACAAAGCAGAAACGTCTTTGCAGGGGCATAGCTAAAGAAGTGCGGGGGTAGTGCAATTGCCCCGGGCAACAAGCTTTAGGGGGTTCAACAAGCTGAGATTGACACTAGTAGCCAAAATTCTGAAAACCTTGGTTTGTATGAATAATAAAAAGGTAAGGTTTCCCCATGACCGAATGGTCTAGTCGTGACCGACTGTAGGGGGCAGTGCTCATCTCCATTTCAAAGCCTGTAGAGCCTGCGTTTTTGTCCGAGGACAAGCTTCCATGGTCATGTGGCCGACATGACTATACGCCGTAGCGCACGGAACGCCGTTACCTTCCCACCGAAGTGGTCCCTATTTATCTACTGGCATTTAGGTGCTTTCGAACTGCTAGGTTGGCAGGAGCTGGGACAAGCCACAGGAGCTCACTCCGTCGCGCAGTCTTGAACTCCCAACCTTGCGGTCGAAAGCCCAGCAACAGCGGATTAACTCACTGCGCCACCATGTACAAATAATACCATCATGTTATATATCATCGGAGAGGTAATTTAATGCAGAATGCAATGAAACCAACTGAAGTGTAATATCATTACTCTATCAAAAGTTATAGCCAAAAACAAAAAAAATGCAAAAAATATAACTGTCATGTAAAAATTGTGGTTTGTTAAAATTGTGATTTGTAAGGACAATACAGTTATGTTATATATCATTCAATGCGGAATTTCATGCATAATGCAATGAAACAAACTGGGCTGTAATATCCTCATTCTATCAAAGGTTCTGTCCCAAAAAACTGAAAACAAAAATACAACTGTGATATCACTTCCTGTCTTGACATCACTTCCGGGGCAACAATTTCCCCTCTGCAAAGTGCTACACTTTTAATAGCTACACCCCTGCTTCTTTGTTTTGTTTTGGATTGATATCCTGCATTGTCGTCTTGCCTGAAGACGGCTAACAATGAAAAATACAACTGTAAAAAGTTTTTTTTTAAAAAAGCATGTTAAAAACAGCTAAAAGGAAAGAAGAAAAGCAACACAAACTTCACGTTAACTGAATTGCCAGCTCCACCCCATAGCAGCACCCCTCAAACACTAAAAGACGTGGGTCTTGAGGGCCTTTCTAAAGGAAGGAAGAAGAACCACAAACACCCAGCAGAAGGGAGTTCCAACAGCTCAGGGGTCACCACAGAGAAGGCCCTGTTTCTAGATTTCAGGTAAGCTATCTCAATAGCTACTGGTGGAGCTCTTTACCTCCATGTCCAGTTCTAACCGGTATGTGGGTCAGGAAGCATCAGTTAGAACTGGCCATGGAACTACCAATTGGACACGAGTTAACCCAGTGATTCCCAAATGTTTTAAATTGATACTCTCTTGAGATCGACCTAGCTTTATAGGACTAAAAAAAAGTTTCACTTTGCCAGCGACTCTGTGCTTAATGGAACAATCAATTGGTTTCAAATTGGGAAAAGAGTACGACAAGGCTGTATACTGTCACATTGCTTATTTAACTTATATGCAGAGTACATCATGAGAAAGGCTGGGCTGGATGATTTACAAGCTGGAATCAAGATTGCTGGGAGAAATATCAACAACCTCAGATATGCAGACGATATCACTCTAATGGCAGAAAGTGAGGAAGACCTAAAGAACCTTCTGATGAGGGTGAAAGAGGAAAGTGCCAAAATTGGCTTGAAGCTCAACATTAAAAAAACTAAGATCATGGCCACCACTCCCATCACTTCCTGGCAAATAGAAGGGGAAGAAATGGAAGCAGTGTCAGAGTTTATTTTCCTGGGCTCCAAGATCACTGTAGATGGTGACTGCAGCCATGAAATTAAAAGACATTTGCTTCTTGGGAGAAAAGCTATGGCGAACCTAGACAACGTAATAAAAAGTCGAGACATCACCCTGCCAACAAAGGTTCGCGTATGATGTTTGGTAGGACTGGACTGAAAGTTAATAAGAACATAAGAAGAGCCCTGCTGGATCAGGCCAAAGGCCCATCTAGTCCAGCTTCCTGTATCTCACAGCGGCCCACCAGGTGCCCCAGGGAGGCACAAGACAACAAGATGCTTGCATCCTGTTGCCACTCCCTTGCATCCGGTACTCTGAAGTAGCCCACCACCAATGTAAGGAGGTTGCACAATCCATCATGGCCTATAGCCCACGATGGACCTTTCCTCCAGAAATCCGTCCAATCCCCTCTTAAAGGCAACTAGGCCAGATGTCATCACCACCTCCTGTGGCAAAGAGTTCCACAGATTAACTACCTGCTGGGTATAAGTTCAAACTGGCAAGTATTTAGTTAAATTTTGGGATGTTGAGGACAAAAGTAAGGGGAACATTCAATTGCCTTTTTTGTCTGCTGCCATTTCCTGTTTCATAGTGATGACAACACAGCTCCTCTTGGCTGTACTGCACTCCTCCCATTGATTGGTGGCTGCCATTTTGTTTCCCCAATAACATACCTCTGAAGTGATGCTATGTTGTTACTTAAAGCTCACAGGGTCATTCTAGGAAAAAAATGGTGCACATTTCCTTCTTTCCCCTTTATGAAAATTATACTCTTTGAAAATACAGCCAAGAGTGGTTTTGTCTTTCATATTTTACTCCTCAAATTTGCCCCACCTCTGAAATTTCCACTCCCAAAAGTCCCCACTTTTACAGCTATGCAAGGTGTGGTGTTTCAGGACAGCTCTAATTCTGCGGGTTTTGACAAGTGCAGGATTCTCTTGTAAAACTGCTGACTTCAGATTATTGAGACACGGCAACCGACTATTTAAAATTTAAAAACGCTGGATATGCTACATGAAATGAACACTCTACACGGCCTCCTGGCCCAATCTATCTTTCTTAAATTTTCCAGGAGAGGGCGTACCAAGACTGTATGCAAGTTGAGTGAATATGAGTTGACTGGAAAATGTGAATAAATACTGGCTATTATGCATATTTGCTTGAAGAAAAGAGAATATGCTTCACAGATTAGCAACTTTTGAGAAGCACAAATGGACAGCTGTGTACAGTCCATGCTTTTTATTTTCAGGAATCCATTCCAGGACCCTCTGCAAATCCGTGGCCACTTGGGTTTGATAAGCAAACTGGAAGTGGCTTTCTGAGACCTCCAGGAGGACTTTGCCGAACAAACCAAAAGTGGTTTTCCCCGGTATCCACGATGAGTCAAATCTGCAAATGTCGGATCCATGGATACCGGTGGTACACTGTACAATGTTTTGACAGTATGTAAGAACATAAGAAAAAGCCTTGCTGGATCAGGCCAAGTGCCCATCTAGTCCAGCTTCCTGTATCTCACAGTGGTCCACCAGATGCCTCAGGGAGCACACAAGGCAACTAGATGCCTGCATCCTAATGCCATTCCCTTTGTACCTGGCATTCTGAGGCAAATTTGAGGTACCATTCTGTGGGAAATATGAGGGAAATAAAACAGATTTCTCTATCCTGTCTGTGGGGAGAGTGATATAATAACTGTCACCCCTGGGCCTTAAGAACATAAAAAGAGCCCCACTGGATCAGTCGAAGGGTCACCTAGTCCAGCTTCCTGTATCTCACAATGGCCCACCAGATGCCTCAGGGAGCACATGAGACAACAGGCTGCCTGCATTCTGTTGCCACTCCCCTGCATCTGGCATTTTGAGGTAAATTTTGAGGTAAACACTGGTGGCTAGTTAAGGTTCTTCACAGCATTTCTCTTAAGACAGCCACCAGAACCAGATGCTCCTCTTCAGGTATGTACTCATAGGAACATAAGAACAGCCTCACAAGGTCAGAACAAAGGCCCATCTAGTCCAGCTTCCTGTACCTCACAGGGGCCCACCAGCTGCCTCAGGGAGCACACAAGACAACAAGATGCCTGCATCCTGTTGCCACTCCCTTGTATCTGCATCCTGCATAAACTGCAAATGATACTTGGACATGAGGATTTCATACACAATCTTGGGAATGCAAAGAGCATTCCCCAACAACGTTTGCTCATCAGACAATATGGAAAATGCTATGTTAGTGCCATTCATGTGTGCATATTCAGAATTTCCAGAGAATGAGTATGTTAGTTGTCAGAGCAAGATTTTAGTTCTTAGTGGGGGGTGGGGATCCATATACAAGAAGGTAATTTATCAAGTTTAAGGAAAGAAGGCAATGGTAGACAACATGCTCTGCATGCAGAAGATCCCAGGTTGAATCTTCTGTATTTCCAGCTAGGGCTTGGAAATGCTCCTCTCTGAATCTCTGGACAGCTGCTGTCAGCCAGGGTAGGCAATGCCCATCTAGATGGACCAGCTCAATGATCTGAATCAGCGTAAAACAGCTTCACATGCTTATATGACCAGTGTTCAGCCACAATACCTCTGGGACATCTGGGAGCATTCAAAGTGATGACATAGTAGTGTATTTCAAACTGGCATAGTATAAAACTTCTGTTGTATGATAGGAGGTATATGCAAAGAGGGTTTGGAGCTTACCATCAACAGCCAGAAACCTCACTGAGGATGCAAGCCTAACCAACTTTCCAACACTGACATAGCTGTGCCTATGGGAGGGGCGGACCTAGTCAAAATGCCCCCCGGGGCACCCAATAGAAATGCACCCCCATGGGAGCCCAGGTCTACCCACCAGAAGCAGCTGTGAGTAGACCTGGGCTCCCCTCGAGGGAGCCCAGATCTACCCATTAGGAACGGCCATGGGTAGACCTGGGCTCCCTTCAAGGGAGCCCAGGTCTACTCGCGGCTGGTCCCAATGGGTAGACCTGGGCTCCGGAGCCCAGGTCTACCTGCACAATGTTGGGGGGGCCACTGGCGCCCCCCCTAGACAGCCCCAAGACGGTGCCCAGGGCTCTTGTCCCCTCTGCCACCCCCTAGATCCGCCACTGCCTATGGGGCATGTGCTACATCCTGCAGTTGGGGGTGCGGTAGTCATAGAGACCTCTTCATGGTAAGAGAATGTTCGCTCCCTTATCTCAGAGCTGCATTGCCCATATCTTGGTGCTGGAAAGTTGCTTAGGATTGTGTCCTAAAAAGTGTAGGGCAGGGGAAGGCAAGTTTTTTGCATTCTGCTTTCCTACACCATTTTCTGCACCTCGTTTCATCTGGCTTTATCATTCAAAAGAAGTGAAGCCTGGAGCCACTTAAATTAATAGACATTTTGCCTTGACCTCCCCGAACTTTGCATGTTAATGAACATTAAGTGGTAACTTTAATTGGTTCCATTCATTTGATTACATAGCGACAAGGAGACTATGGCATTGACTATCATTAAAATGCAAATGTGGAGTCCAACCCATGACTTGAAAAACTGCTGTACTAGAGCATTCTGCAGGTTTGGTCCCATAAATGCAAAGGAGATCTAGAGGGTGAGGCATAGAACAGAGGGAAACAAAACAGTCCTAATATTTTCTTTGATGAATCAAAGGGTGAAACTGCAGCTGAGGCTCAACCTTAGGAGAACAAATCAGTCCGATTCAGAGCACAATACTGCAGACTAGTGGTTCCCAAACTGGTGGGTCATGACCCACCCAGGAAAACGGAAAAAAGCGCTTCCCCCTTATAGATGTGGGCAGTGATGTCATTCAGGGGGAACGGACCAGAATGGGCATTCCGGATCCTAACGGGCTCCATGGCTGGTTCCGGGTTCCCAACAAGTGCCAATCAAAAGTGAGTTCCTGTTCCTAAATCATTTGAATGACACCACTGGATGTGGGCAAGAATCATGATGATTGCACTGCTGCCGGGGAAAAAAGGCTTTTGCAATGTACCTGGGCATCAGTATAACTCTCCTGCGACCCCTCCCAGCACCTCCAAACTGCTCTAAAAAGGAAAAAAAAACCCACTTCCGATTTCATGATGAAAATGGGAAGTTTTTTTCCTTCTTCTTTTTACAGTAGTTTGGAGGAGCAGGGAGATCTGCAGGGGGGGTCACAGGCTCCCCGGACCATCAAGAGAGCCATAGCAACCCCCAGATACATTGCAAAAACCCTTTCCTCCCTGGCAGCATCATGATCATGGCACTGGTGTCGCTGCCCCCTCCCCACCCTCGCAAAAACGTACCTGGTTCAGAACTCCCCAGTAGGAGTTTGCAAGGGCGTAGTGTGCATTGCTCGCGCCAGGGCAGAGGCACACATTGTGGCCCCGCGCCGTGATGTCATGGTGTCCCGCATTATGACATCGTGCATGGGAGTTCGCTGCTATGGCCTGGCTGATTTCAACACCACCCGGGTTGCAACAGCGAGCACACCAGGTGCCCCATATCTGCTTCCCAGCTTGGGAAGTGAATGGGGGCAACTGGTGCCTTGCGCGGTCACTGGCGCGTGTCACTGAGCATGCAAAGCTCCAGGCGCTCCCATCCACTTGCCAAGCCAGGAAGCAAACGAGGCACCTGGGACTTCGCTGTCGCCGGCGGTGGGGTGAAATCACCCGGTGGTGGTGGTAGGAGCCGATGCTCATTTTCTGCCTTCCCAAACCGATTCTTACTGATTTTGCGCCCCTAAGAATTTTGCGCCTGGGGCGATGGCTCCCTTGTCCTCCCCTAGGCAACACCACGGAATTTGGGGACCACTGCTGTGGACACTTACTCACACTTACCCAGGGATTCCGCCCGACTCAAGCTTGTTTGCGATGTCCACATCCCAGGACCAGACATCAAACTGCCACTTCCGTAGCCCCAGCACACCACACAGCACAGACCCAGAGTGTATCCCGATCCGCATATCGACGTCATGCTTTGTCCTTGATCTCACATACCTGAAAAAGAGACTCAGCTTAAAATCCACCGAAGGCATATATGGAACAATGCCATCCTAAACATGCTTATGCTGAAATGCGTTCTCATTGTGTTCCGTGGGGCTTACTCCTGGGGGAGTGGAGTTAGGAATGGACTTGTTGGGCTTATGTACAGCTGTTTGTCTAGCTGCCTGCAACGAGTCACTCTCAGCAGAGGTGTACCCAGAAGAGGGTCACAACACTAAGTTCTACAAGCAGTCGCTCCCTCTCTTCAGAGCCATTCAGAGCCAATGGAGCTCCATTTTGCTCTAGCAGCTGGGAATGGCTCCAAAGTGGAGGGAGAGTGCTTGCAAAACTTAGTGCTGTGATCCCCTTCTCGGTATGCCTCGGACAGCCCAATTCTTACTCAGGCCAACATAGTAAAGCCGACATAGCAGGGCTATATCCTAAAGCCCATTAGGAGGCCGCAGCAGCGAAGTGCAGGCCAAGGAGGGGTTTTCCCCTTACACCTGCGTAAGCCCCAGTCATCCCAATGGGGCTGCTCATTTCTGCGCCTACTGTTTTGCAGGCACAGGTGCACCTGCGCAGGAGTAGCCCAATTGGGGCCACCAAGGCTAGGGACGGGGTTTAGGATTTGGCACTATGGCCGTCCTGCATCACAACCCCCGTCGCTGTCCAATGCGCCGGCAGGTTACGCCCCTGGCATGCCTCTGGAACGCCCTTGGTGAGGCCCAGAGCTGACTGCTTGCCTCCGATGCTCAACCGGCACAAGGCTGGTGCTGCTGGCCGTGGTGGTGGCGCCTGAGCATTGGCGTTGCTGCTTGCGCCGGTCCAGCACCATACCGCCGACGCTGATGCGCTTGACGGCACGTTTGTGACAGC
Organism: Lerista edwardsae; assembly: GCA_029204185.1. NCBI lineage: Eukaryota > Metazoa > Chordata > Lepidosauria > Squamata > Scincidae > Lerista > Lerista edwardsae. The sequence goes on from JAJKFI010000024.1 coordinate 11,520,760, forward strand.
GTTCGGCCAGCGCAAGAGCGTAGCGCCAGTGCAACAGGGGTAGGGTACAGGATTGCACTCTGACTCTCAGGTGACCAGAAATTGACATTTCATACAGCTTGTTGCTTTTTTTAAAATCTTCCAAGCCACAAAGGACTATTGTGCCACATGAAGGGTAGTAGCACATTTTCAGAACTAGTAACTTATTTGGACCTGCTTGTAAGGCTGAACCAAAGACACAAATGAATAAACTGAAAGAAAAGTGTTAGACCAGAAAACTCAGCTGCAGTATTAGGAAAAAAGAAACAGTAAATAATAATAATAATAATAATAATAATAATAATAATAATAATAATACTTAGTATTTATATACTGCCTTTCTAGGTCATTAGATTGCTCTTTTGACTTTATTATTCAAGGCGGTTTACATAGGCAGGCATTTCTAAACCCAAAGGGTTTTTACAATCACTATAAGTTCTAATCTCACAAGAACTGCTACATTTCAGATGACACTTTCAAGTCCAGCCTCTCTTTCTTAGCCGCATGATTGCTCTCCTGCCGGCTGATAAATGGCTTCTTGCTCTGACCAAGAAACAGCTGGTACGACACAATTCCCCTCTCACAGGCAGTCAGACGCAGCTCAAATCTTATCAGCCGCATTCTTCGAGGTCTGCCGCTCATGGAAACTTCCGGTGGTTTAGAACAGGCGACCTTCGGATCTTCTCTTCGGGCAGGACAGCGGCATCTCGACTAAACGTCCTGCCCATGTACAGTATGGGCAGCATGCAGTAATGATGTACAGTATGCATGAATGGAAGCATGGAGCCTTTAAGGGCGCAATCATGTGCCCTCCGTTGGGCTGACAAAATGTGCTTGCATCAGCCCAACGTCACTAGCGCTGATGCGGGGGCTCTTGGGCTGACGCTAGCACTAGCACTGGTCCAAGGGCACTGGCATGAGGCTGTGCCATCCTTGCGCCAGCCAAACTAGATTTGGGCCACTATTTAGCAGGCGCAGATCTGAGGAAGCCTCCCTTGGGGCAAGGGCGCGAATGTGCCCTTGCCCCAGGGAGGCTCGCCAGCATGCCTAAGGTGCGCTGGATATGGCTCAGGCCCGCAGGTCTTGCCATTGCAGTGCAATTTAGGATTGCGCTCTAAACCAGAAGGCTTTTCTTTTTCTTTTTTTCACAGAGAGTATTCACTAGGCTTCTACAAATAACAGATACCATTTTGGATGGAAAAATATAGGCAGTCATAAAACCACTCTGATAGGTAGGTTATTGCTAATGCCCTTAATTGCAGTGCAAGGTCTGGTGGCATGAATATTGCTGCTATTAAAATGGACAATAAAGGAAGGAAAGTTGCAGAGATATCTGAATGGAAGGTGCTACAAGGTCCACTGAACTTCTCCCCCATAAAATCACAGTGTGGGTATTTATTACACCACCTACAATTGGCTTAATTAAGAAATTTTCTCATCTCCTATTTCAAGCAGTGATGTCATCCGGGCGCGCCAGGAACCGGAACGCCCGGATGATTGGCAGCCGTCCGCCCCTATGGCGGAGGCCAGCCACGCCTCCCTGCACCTGGAATTGCTCCATTTCAGAGCAATTTGGACGCACGGGAGGGAGGGAGGGCGGGCCCAGGAACAGCTCACCCGTCCTCAGGAGAGGCGGCGCGGACCGGGCCCATCCACGGAACAAGGAGAAAGCCATACCGGCCCATTCTGCCCGGATGCCACTGCTGATTTCAAGCCACTAACGGCTTTGGGGGAAAAAATGGAAATACAAAATAACTTTTCTGGAATGAAAACTGTAGTGGCAGAAGTTTAAGGATGTACCCCAGAAAATTATATTCGTTTCATGTCATAGCTGAGCCCCTGAATGTGCAAAGCCGTAATAAAGAAAATAGCATGTGGAAAATGCCCTTCTCCAACCACAGTGTTAGGGCAGCCAGTCCCAATACATCTTCCAGGTATCTTTTACTTGGGCTGAAAAATCAATCGGTGTTAAAAGTAGTGCCTTTTCACTGTTGCCCCCCAGCCATAGTCATCTCATTAATATCACTGGCACAACTCCAGGCGTAAGGGAAAAAAGCACAGAATAAGCAGCACTCTCAGACCCTTCTCTAGAAGAAATATTCTACATACCAATTCCTTCCTTGGCCATTTGTGGGTGGAATAGTGAGTGCTTTGACTGTGCATGTGGCAGAGGCAGATCTAAGAGGCGGATCTACAGGGAGGGCAAAGCTCTAAGTTTTGCAAGAAGCCTCACCTTGCAGTGGAAACCACTCCTCTCCTGCACCGTCTTAGCCAATCCTCACAGGGAAAAGCAACAACTTGGCGTTGCTTACTGGCTACAGCAGCAAGGGAGAGGAGGGATTTACATGACAGGGTAAGACTTCTTGCAACACTTAGAGCTTTGCCCTCCCTGTAGATCTGCCTCTGGCATGAGGAAGACCTGCATTTGAATCTCATCTTGGTCATGAACCTTACTGGGAGCGCAATCCTATACCCCCATTGCGCCAGCACTCGTGCGCTGGTCTGGTGCTGTCGCAAACGTGCCATCAAGCGCATCTGCGCCGGCTAGTCGGGCGCTGGACTGGCACAAGCAGCAGCGTTGGTGCATGAATGCCGCTGCGCCTGTCAGCAGCACTGGCCGTGCACTGGTAGAGCATAGGCGGCGCTTGGTTGGTGCAGGACCTCGCTGAGGGCGTTCCAGAGGCGTGCTGGGGGCGTAACTGGGCTGCGCAGTGGGCGGCGATGGGGGGCAGTGACGCACAACAGCCGTAGTGCCACATCCTAAACCCCATCCCCGGCCAGCGTGGCCCTGATCCAGGATCCTGCTATGCACGTTGAGCTGCACCTGCTAAACAGCTGGCGCAGATCCAAGCAGCCCCATAGGGCTGGCTGAGGCTAACCCGGGTGCAAGGGGAAAGCCTCCCCTTCCTCTGCGCTGAGCTGCCGGGCTTAGGATATGGCTCTGCTGTGTTGGCCTTACTATGTTGGTGTTGCTTAGGATTGCGTTGTCAGAGTGCAATCCTAACCAATTTGCCAGCACTGACATAGTCAACGGCGTCATGCAGCTGGAATGCTGGGGGGGAGGAACAGGTGAGCGGCAGCCCGCCCATTGCGTACTGCTCCATTTTGCCGTCTTCCCCGCCCCAGGGGAAGGGAAAGACAGCGAAACAGAGCGGTACGCAATGGGCGGGCTGCCGCTCACCCGTTCCTCCTGCCTAGCATTCCGGCTGCATGACGCCGCTGGACATAGCTGTGCCAACTTGTTCATAAATGACCTGGAGACAGGGATAAGCGGCGAGGTAGCCAGGTTTGCGGATGACACTAAACTTTTCCAGGTGGTGAAAACTGATAGTGAAAGCAGCTTGCGTCAGCCCTAGGATGCACCTTGGACTGTGCCCTAAAGTGGGTTGAGATTTGGGACATCATTTAAGGCCAAAATATGTTGCTGAAATTGCCACTGGAAGGGGCAGGTTTAGCCTACGTTCCAGTGTTGTGCCTGTGGCATAGGGGGAGCACTCCTTGTTCTGTCTTCCAAATCTGTGAATGGCTGCTGACCGAGAAAAATAAAGGCACGGCGTTTTCCTTTCCACATGCATTCAGCCTGTCAAAATGATGGGCATGTCACAAGCAACTAATAATTTCAAAAGAATGTGCAGGAGCTTGCACAGGGTGCCCATCCCCCACGGCAGTGAGCAACCTCCGTGAACTCCAAGTCCCGAGTTAAAATAAAGTCTTCCAGGACAGCAGTTGTGATGTTGTGGCAACCAGCCTGTTCTGGAAAACAAGCCCTGTCTGCCTACAATAACATCACAAACCTAGGAGACAACAAAGCAGCAAGGGGAAAATGTCACAATTGTATTGTCTAGCAACAAGGCGCCAAAAACCACGGAGGCGAACGCAGTGTGATGGCGGCAGTGAAATAAATGAGGGAGCGCATGAATTACCTGATTGTTTTGATCATGCTGAGTCCCATTTCAACGCAACAATGAGCATGGTCTTGCCGAGGTTCCGGAAGCCCAGAGACACAGTAGTAGCAGTCCCCCAGGATCTTAATTCGAAGGCAGTGATGTTCCTGCATCCAAAAAGAGAAGGATTTGCAGCAGCAAGGTGATATTCCGAGAGTGGTGGCTAGATAATGAGATAAAGGCTGCATGGGAAAGCCAGAAAGCGGCTCAGCATGTTTTTGTGTTAATAACAAACTAGCGCAAGCACAATTTCCTTCCAAGGTCCGAAAATGTGCATCCAGATGAAAAGTGGCACAATCATTTCTTGGAAAGTATGTACAATTTAAAGTGGGGGGGGTGTATCAGAAAAAATACCAAGGTCTGAGCATGGATGCATTTGTCATGTTACGTAAATCAGAAGTTAATCTGAGATGTTGCCATTTCTTAAAGACTAAGGGCGCAATCCTAACCAGTTAGGCCAACAATGTTTGGCTGGTACAAGGGACACGGTAAGGTATGTTTGGGCTATTCTCGGAGTCAGATGTGCGCGATCTTCCCTGACTCCTAAAGTGGTCCAAACATGCTTTATGATGGCCCTTGTGCCAGCCAAATTTTACTGACCTAACTGTGCCAGCCTAACTCCAGGTTAGGATTGTGCTCTAAATGAGAGGTGAGAGGAGGGGTTGCTATGGGCTTGCCTTGGTGTACAGTGTGTGTAGGAATATGGTGGTCTCTCCTGGGTCTCTTTCTGAGTGGGCACATCAAGCCTTCCATGTGTATGCCTAGGTGAGTCTTGGCACATGGTGAAGAGAAACTTAAATAGCCTTCAGAGTATCTAAAATTTGGCTTTACTCCCCTAAGAATTTTGCACCAGGGACAAACTCCCCTGTGGCCCTGCCTATGCTACACTACTGCAGGGAGGTGTACTGAGGGGGAAGAACACACAGCTGATGATTCTTCTTAAGAGAGGGGCTGGCTGAAGAAGCTAGGGAGGGGGAAGAAGATGGCTGAGGTGCTGTTTAAGGACTCTTTGAACTTGGGTGACATTTACTGAAATAATAAATCTCAGTTCCAGGGCTCTTCTGGATCATGGAGAGCATACCTGTTCTTTACAGATAAAGAATTCCCCATGACCGAATGGTCTAGTTGTGACTGACTCCGGGGGCAGTGGTCATCTCTGTTTCTAAGCCTGTAGAGCCAGCGTTTGTCCGAGGACAAGCTTCCATGGTCATGTGGCCAGCATGACTATACACCATGGTGCACAGAACACCGTTACCTTCCCACTGAAATGGTACCTATTTATCAATCATCAAAATCAATCAAAAAAGTATTTATATACTGCTTTTCAACATGAAGTTCCCAAAGCGGTTTACAGGCAAATCATAATCAAGTTAAATGGCTCCCTGTCCCAAAAGGGCTCACAATTTAAAAAATGCAGAACGCCACCAGCAATAGCCACTAGAAAAGACACCGTGCTGGGTGAAGCGGGACAATTACTTTCCCCCTGCTAAATATAAGAGGAACACCACTTGGAAAAGTGCCTCTTGCCCAGTTAGCAGGGTTATCTACTCGCATTTTTAGGTGCTTTCGAACTGCTAGGTTGGCAGGAGCTGGGAGAAGCAATAGGAGCTCACTCTGTCGCTTGGTCTCGAACTCCCAACCTTCTAGTCAGAAAGCCCAGCAGCAGCGGTTTAACCCGCAGTGCCACCACATCCCACGTCCTGGTTCTTTAGCTACGGCATATTTTTTTCCTTCCCGCAATAACAAATTCCCTTCTGACTGATTATTATTTCATGACAGCCATTTTCAGGCATATTCTGAGAAACTGGAGGAAGCCACAACGGCTTGGGTCTTGATGGCTCATTAAATGCTGCATGTCAAACCATCTGCTTAAGAAAATTGCCAAAAAAGAAGAGCAATGCAGAAGACAGCCAAGAGATAAAACATTCCTAGCTAACATATCGCAAAAAAGGACGGCAAAGGATTTTATTTGTTGTGTGTGGCTGTTGATATCGTCTTGGCAAGAAGCTGATTTTTCAAAAAAATAAAATAAAATCTTTCCTAAGATATATTCTAAGGAATATTCTAATGGGGCTTAGAAGCCCAATTCTGCATTCAGGTGGCCTCGGGCTAGATTCAGGATTGCTCTTTGCTGGTGAAACACCACAAGTGCTGTGCCTTCTGCTTTTTGATAGGGGCCATGCTTGCTTAAGGGACGTGGTGGCGCAGCAGGTTAAACCATTACTGCTGGGCTTTCCGACCAGAAGGTTGGGAGTTCAAGACTGCGTGACGGAGTGAGCTCCCGTTGCTTGTCCCAGCTCCTGACAACCTAGCAGTTTGAAAGCACCTAAATGCAAGTAGATCAATAGGGACAACTTTGGTGGGAAGGTAACAGCGTTCCATGCGCTTCGTTGTATAGCCACATGTATAGCCAGCCACACGACCATGGAAGCTTGTCCTCGGACAAAACGCCGGCTCTACAGGCTTTGAAACGGAGATGAGCGCCGCCCCCTACAGTCGGTCACGACTAGACCGTTCGGTCATGGGGAAACCTTTACCTTTATGCTTGCTGGTCCTGCTACTGATATCAGTGGATGGGATGTGGACAGGGACCCATTTGGGAGGCTGTGTGGCCCCAATTCGGGCCGCGTGGTCTCCTCGGATTTAGCGTGGTCTCCTCCTCCCATTACGCAGGCGCAGATCCAAAGAGCCCAGCGAATGCTCCCTTGCCGTGGGGAGGCTCCAGCCCGCCCTAAGCAGCGCTAGGGTATGGCGTCGGCCTCGCCAGTCTGGCACTGCTTAGGATTTTGCCCTCCGTTTAGGATTGTGCCCTCAGTTATATTGGCGCAGTGCAGAAGATCATTGAATCTCAAAGAGTTAATGGGGGGAGCCTCCCATGAGAATTCTGAAATCCACATTCTGAGGTCCCGAATGTGGATATCATGGACCTATCTGCATATGCCGCCTGTATATGTCACAGCACACTTTGAACGTCTAAAAGATCCAGAAGGATCAAAAGGGTACAGCACTACCTGGGCCAGTGGATCTTTGGCCGTCTGATAGAGATCAGGAGACTACTCTTGTTTCCCTGCCAGCAGGCTTGCAGTCCGTGCTGGCACTTTTGCCATAAAGCAGCCTCTGCCAGCGCAATGCTAGTTATGCTGGTGGCCAGGATTGGGCCAAGAGGCTCTTCTGAGGGCACAGAGGCTTGCCCTAAAGCTTCCCTTTTGGTGTAGGATTCAGAGGGTCCCACATTCAATCCTTAGTATCCTCTGTTGGTCCTGATAATCTCTTCTGGTCCTAGAGGACTGCAGTCACTTGGAATAGACTGGACTAGATGGCCTAATGCAAGGCTAAGGTGGTGTTTCTCAGAGCTCAGTCCTAACCTGGAATTAGGCAAGCAAACTTTGGCCAGCCAAGCCAAGCCAATCCTAACCAGGAGTTAGGCTGGCACAGTTAGGCCAGCCCAAGGGACACCGTAAAGCATGTTTGGACCACTCTCGGAGTCAGAGAGGGCAGCACACAGATGTGTTCCATCCTCCCTGACTCCAAGAGTGGTCCAAATATGCTTTATGGTGTCCCTTGGGCTGGCCTAACTGTGCCAGCCTAACTCCTGGTTAGGATTGAGCCCTCAAACTGTGACTCACTTGGTTGGTGGTGACTTGATGTCAGGTGGGTTGTAGAAAGTTGGGAATAGCCACCTTGGAAGCTGTAGCCCTTACACTTGCTATATTCTTTTTGTGAGTGTTAACAGTTGGAGTTTTCAAGTGTGGGTTTAAAAAAAAACATTTTAAAAAATGCAGTGCTTTTACATACTTTGTTGTCATCTTGCTTTCTGTCAGGGATGTTTCATGGTTGTGCAATTGCTGCCGTTCAAGAATGCCAGTTTACACTGCAGGAGTGTCATTTTATCCTGTCACAATGATAGCACCTCCTGCTTGACGATCAATTCCAGGTTAATGACATCACTTCCAATGGGTCCCGACCAGCGATGGGATCTGCAAATTGAGAAGGGGAACGCTGGGCGGGACTTACGCGGAACTTCCATGTGATTGGCTGCCCGTCCGCAGCGTTCCGCGGCTGCCCTGGCCTCGGGGGGGCTGCCCCCGGTTAGCGCACCCCACCGCTGCTCGCCCAGGCACCCGGCGCACCCCCCACCCGTCCTCCGTGGTGAGCAGGAGCCCCCCCGAGGCCAGGGCAGCCGCGGAACGCTGCGGACGGGCTGCCAATCATGTGTAAGTCCCGCCTAAGTCCCGCCCAGCGTTCCCCTTCTCAATTTGCAGATCCCATCGCTGGTCCCGACATAAATGCCATTCTAAAAAGTGCGTGCTGGTCCGAAATGCTTGAGAACCACTGGTGTAAGTTGCCTGATTTTGACCTTCTGCACACAAGGCGTATGTCTAGCTGTAAGTTGTATGACCAATTCCCTCAACACCACATGACTGAAGTGCCTGTGAAAGGTGTACGTTGAAGATTTCTTCTGAAATAATTAAAAAAATAATATAGTGACGGAAAGAAAGCCTGACAAAGTGGCACAAAAGAGAGCCAAAGCTCCTCAAACCTCTCTCCACTGAAAGGCGCCAAAGGGAAACGTCATCAATATTCCTTGTTTCCTGAGGCAGGAAAATAAATGATGGATCACATTTCTGAAGATCCAGGCCATGTTATCAATTCCACCCACTCCTCCAGCAAGACCAATATGCTGAGCGCTCAGCAGAAGCTCGGAGCGTGCTATTCATCTCAGTTTGGAAACTAGACGCCAGAAACAGATGGAAGCGAAGCAATGCAGAATCCCAAAGGAACTGCCGTGAAGGCAGCAGAGGCGACTTGAAGCCAATGTGGCCGACGTTGTCACATTGGCCCCCATGCTTTTGATGCCCCTGCACTGATCACTTGCTGCTCTTGCCAGGATCTCTGTGGACTGTATGCCAATGGGGTGATGGGAACAGTTGGTGGTGATGTCATCATGTCACCACCTATTTCCAGGTGCCGCACTTTGTGTGTGACACTACAAGTGCTCTTTTTGACATGGTTGGATGGTGAGTGGGGTGTGTGTGGACAGTGGGGAAAAGGACTTCTTTCCAGTTGCCTCAGTGTTCAGCAGAGATGGGAACTTGGGATTTGAGTTTGAATTGTGAGTCATCGCATTTTTTGCTGACTCATGCCAGGCTTGATTCTCACATCTCAAAGACTATGAGCACAACCCTAACCTGGAGTTAGGCTGGCACAGTTAGACCAGCAAAGTTTGGCCAGCACAAGGGACACCGTAAAGTATGTTTGGACCACTCTCGGACTCGGAGAGGCCAGCGCACAGATGTGCTCCATCCTCCCTGACTCTGAGAGTGGTCAAAACACACTTTACAATGTCTCTTGTGCTGGCCAAACTTCGCTGGTCTAACTGTGCCAGCCTAACTTCAAATTAGGATTGTGCCGTCAGGCACTGACTTGATTTTCAGGCCACTGACTCAATTCCGAATGCTTCCATGTCATGAAGGACCTTGTGCCGCAATCTGGAAGCTGATTTAAGCAGCTCCTGCACACCTTTTTAAACAGGTGGGGAGACGTGATCAGAATCTCAAAGACCTCATTGGCTATTTCCAGTAGAGTCAACGGGGAAAGGTGGGTGATAGTTAATCCAAACTCTATGAAGTTCTTGAATGATCTGGAGAACGTACAGACAGGACTTCAAGGAAACCTTTCCGTAACAGAAAGTGCTTGAGAGGTGCCATTACGCATCTCCAATCTGCTGAAGGTAACGTTCCTTGAAATGCTGCATATGCCATGCTTTGAAAGTCAATTAATTCTTTCCCTAAATGAAAAAATAAAATAATTGAAGGCACCAGGTGTGTGGGGGTGGGGAAAACAGCACATGGCGAGCGCCTTCCACCACGCTTTTCTATGCACACAGCATTGCCGGCTGAACACCCACAGCGAGGAGAAACAGTATCTGTCCCACCTTCCCACTAGTTTCAATTTGGTGGCCCAGAGATGTAGTTTTCACACTTTCTACCTTCTGGGAACTGTTGCCACACCCACTTGTCAGCTGTGGAACCTATACACATTGCAGAGGACCTATACACATTGCAGATTTGGGTCCTATTCTAGACTACGTGCATTGCTTGTAGGCCTAGAATAGGCCTACAAGCGATCGGATAAGGCCTGTTGGACCTTATCCATTGCCCTCTGCGAGCTGGAAGACACCCAACCATTCTTTGTAGCAGCATACAGCAAGGGGGAATCAGTAGCATTAGGGAAGAAGTCTTTCACAGAAGCTTTTTCTCCATTACTGGTTTTCTCATTGTGGAACCCCATGTAAGTTTCCATTACTCCATTAGCCACAATTAGAGCTAGTAGCAAAATGGTGGCCCAGACGGGTCAAGCTTGTGCCCTATGAACTGTACCAGTGGTTCTCAAACATTTTTAGAATGTAGACCCACCAGAAGTGACCTCATTAACCTGGAAGTGATGTCATTGCCAGAAGTGACATCATCAAGTAGGAAGTGCTGACATTGTGATGCAATCAAATGACACTCCTGGAATGCAATTCTTGGACTGCAGCAATTGCAGATCCATAAATATCCCTGGCAGAAAGCAAGATTAGGACAAAATATGTAAAAGCACTGAACTAAAAACATTTTTTAAAAAAAAACACAAAACCCTTACTTGAAAATACAAACTGTTAACACAAAAGGAATATAGCAAGAGTAATGTCTGCAGCTTCCAAGATAGATGCTCCCAGCTTTCCGTGACCCACCTGACATCAGGTGGTGACCCACCAAGTGGGTCCTGACCCACAGCTTAAGAAACACTATGCTATACACTGGGATGACCTGCATATACAAATTCAAATCTGTAACTGAGGTATTATTTATCTAGGACCTCTAACATCCTAAGCTGGAAAGGGAGATAGCCAATTGAGTGCCCCTAAACATTTTGGACTTGGAAATACCTGCTAATCTACTGTCAATCATCCAAGTGATCTAGGAAGGAAAGATGGTCAGAGAGGCAGATGTAATGAGAATGGAGGGGGCTTGTGAAGAGGGAGGGTCCTAGCAAATTTTGGTTTGATTTGATAAGTCATTATCATATGCCTAATTTGATCCTGGTCATCTGATAAGTCATTGAGGATGCAATCCTATGCATAATTACCTGGGAGTAAGCCCCATTGAGCAAAATGGAGTTGATTTCTGAATAGACATGCATAGGATTGGGCTTTAAATAGCTTCCTGGTTTGGGAGGAAATAGCTTGGCTCATTTCAGAGCCATTCCAACATTTTTTTTTTGGGGGGGGGCAGAATTCTTCCATCTCTGCCAAACTAAAGAGAGTATGCTTTTTTTCCTCCTTCAAAATAATAGTTTTTATCCACATGCAAACTGATGCAGATTGAAATGGATGGACAAACACTCGTAAGGTCACACTTGACTGTGATTTTTTACTTAATTGACTGCTGCAATTTCTTACAGTGTCGAGAAAAAACAGTCCGAGAGCCCTGGAGTGTGTATTTTCCCACTTTTCCACGTGACCTCTCCTTCTCCACCCCACTCCCTACCCCGAGATGTTTGCAACTCAGAATAGGTTTGCGTGGCAACCATCTTCCTACACACAGATACTGGACCGAAACAGGAGCAGAACGTTCAAAGGAGGGCAGCAGGCATCTGGTTCACAGAACGGGAAAATTAACTTGCTGGTGTGGGTGGGTGGGGAGGGCTATGAGACACAGAGCACAATCCCAGGTTGTGCTGGAATGGCGAGGCGGATGGGCCTGTGCCATACCCAGAGCAACTTAGGCATGCTGGGGAGCAGAGGCGGATCTAAGGGAGGGCAAAGCTCCAAGTGTTGCAAGAAGCCTTACCCTGTCGTGTAAATCCCTCTTCTCCCTTGCTGCTGTAGCCAGTAAGCAATGCCAAGATGTTGCTGTTCCCTGTGAGGATTGGCTAAAACGGTGCAGGAGAGGAGTGATTTCCACTACAAGGTAAGGCTTCTTGCAAAACTTAGAGATTTGCCCTCCCTTAGATCTGCCTCTGCTGGGGAGCCTCCCTGAGGTGAAGGCAAGTTTGGCCCCTTGCCCGAGGGGAGGCTTTACCCTCTCTATGTGTTTCCTCGGATTTGCCCTTGCTAAATAGCCGGCATAGAGCTGAGGAGGCCACGTGGCCCAAATCAAGGCTATGTGCCCTGGGGACGGAGCCTTGAGTGCAGCCTACTGGTTGCGTGATACCCGGGGGCCTGGCCCTTCCAGACTTCCCCCAGGGATCGTGGGGTGTTGTCCCCTCCTGGCCACCAGCAACCTCCAGTGGCTCAAGGAGGCATTCCCTTAGCCCATCCAGTAGTGGAGCACAGCATCAAGACTGGATTCAGCTAACCCCCAGCACGCTCCCAGCACACGAGGCACACCATGGAGTAAACTGCAATGATTTATTTAAAACTACAGCATAGAGGCTTAACAAGGCCTTTCAAAGCAGACCAAAGCCTGGCATAAGCATCATGTAGATGCTTAATGCAAAATAAGAAAAGCATCTATCTCCTAGGCTAATTACATTATCCTATCACTCACCTAGCAAAGGACAGAACTGGGGGCGGGGAAGAGGGCAAAACGGTCTCTCCCTCTTCTCTTCCCAAGCCGCAGGAAGAATGTGAGTCTTTTACTTTTCCCCCGCCTTCCTGGCCCCCCTTTCTCGGCTAGAAGCCAAACAGTTCCTGGTACAGTGAAGGATGTCCTTGATAGGTTTCGTTTTGCCAGCTAGGCCCCTTCTATCTCGCTTTCGGTTGCTAGCAAGACAAAACAGACTCCAGGGGAACTTTTTCTCAGGACCCCAGAGAGGGGGATGGGAAAGGACAGGCACGGGCAAAGACAGGCCTCAAAATGGAACAGAGCCAGCTTGTTTCCCTGCTGTTCATGACAATTACCCCCTCCCCAGGCTGGTATGCCCACTGGCCTGCCCACCCCCACCCAGTTCCTCCATCCTGCTTGCCCTCCCCCTCCCAGAACTGCACCTGCACCTGCCAAATTCAGCTGGTGCAGGGGCGTTGGGGCACCACTGTTCTTGGGCCAGAGCTACTGCTAGCATCGGCCCAAGAGCTCTAACACCGACGCAGGGGCGCTAGCCCGTAGCATTGGCGCAACGCCACTTCTCGGATTGCGCCCACACTTTGCAATAGGCTTCCCACAGCTTCGATGTTCATCCCAGTGCACAGATCGCCAAATGGAATTAATCATTCTCTCCCCCACCCTCGGGATTTGTGATCAGGCGAACAAAAACATTAGCAAAAGCGTCTGTCTTTCTCTGGACTGACATTTGAGGAGCTAATTTCTTTGGCTCGGTTTCATATCAATTTGTTTGGCTCCCTTTCCAGTTGCCATGTGCTGTTGCTAGGGGCTGTGAAAGTCCTTCAAGTGTGATGAACAGGGGCTGGGGAAGGACTGTTGCACAAGCCCAGGTTACCGGAGGGGGGGGAATAAATTGACATACCTGAATAACCAAAGCATCAAAGAGCAACAGCTAGAGAGGTTTGTTAGGGGGTTGCCAATTATTCTCCTCTCCCAAAGCAAAGAAGTTCACATTAGCAATTATAGCTAAGTGCTCCAAGTTGTCAGTCAGTGGGTTTATGAATGTTGTCATTGCTCTATGGCAAAAGAACGCAGGCACTTAACCACACAAGGTGCCGTGCAGTTAAGCCAATGACACATGCTCCGACAGCATTAAAATGCATTAACTGACACTGCCATTCGGGCATTGGGATGAAATCCTGCCCTGTACGATTGCAACCATGCCAAGCGACAGTCAGTCCGATCTGCAGTGTGGTCTGTTCTTCTGAATGGATTACATGATGCATGATTGCGGAAAGCATTATGCTTGCAACACCGCAACATCTATTCAGATATTCTTTGGGGGCAAAAATAACATATCCTCTTTCACTGATAAGCATAAGATGGCCAGTAGGTGAAAAGGTGGAAATATCCATGAAAATAAACTGACTTGGAATGCAATCAGCGGCGTCATTCACCCAGTACACTGGACGGGACTTACCTTTGAGCGGCAGTCTGCCCGTTGCGTCACGCCGTGTTCCGCTGCTTTCCCGCCCGCCGGGGCAGGCGGGAAAGCGGCAGAACGCGGCATGACGCAACGGGCGGACTGCCGCTCAAAGGTAAGTCCCGCCCAGCGTACTGGGTGAATGATGCCACTGAACGCAATCGTAACCTGGATTTAGGCTGGCACATTTAGGCCAGCAAAGTTTGGCCGGCACAAGGGAAGCCTTAAAGTATGGTTGGACCACTCTAGGAGTCAGGGAGGATGGAGGACGTCTGTGTGTTGGCCTCTCTGACTCCAAGAGCAGTCCAAACATACTTTACGGTGGCCCTTATGCCGGCAAGCAAGAAAGCAAGATTAGGACAAAATATGATGTAAAAGCACTGAACTAAAAACAAAACTTAAAAAACCTCACTTGAAAATTCAAACTGTAAACACTCACATCAGGAATATAACGAAAGTCTGCAGTTTCCAAGATGGCTGCTTCCAGCTTTCCGCAACCCACTTGACATCAGGTCATGACCCACCAAGTGGGTCCCAACCAGTGGTGTCATTCAAATGATTTAGGAACAGGAATTCACTTTTGATTGGCACTTGTTGGGAACCCGGAACCAGCCACGGAGCCCGTTAGGATCCGGAACGCCCGTTCTGGTCCATTCCCCCTGAATGACATCACTGGTCCCAACCCATAGCTTGAATAACACTGTCCTAGACCACAAAATGTGACTATCGGTCTGTTTTTGGCTTGGTGGGTCATGATCCGACCTGATCTAATACAACATATTCCTATCCTTCCATCATGAAATCACACACTCCATCTGTGACTTCCTGAAAATAAACAGTAAACTAGACTCACATGCGCGAGGCGATCAAATCTGGCAAAAAGTTCGTTTAGCATCCGGACCAGCTCCTGGGCCGATAATGTGGTGGAGAGGTTGGTGAATCCTTTCACATCTGCAAACAGAATGCTGGATACAGAAGGGGGACAATGTGTGCTCAGTTTGTTGTAGATGATTATCAGCACAATCATTTCAAAGTGTTATTCTGTACACAAGGGTAGAATCACAGGCCATTTTCAGGTGGGTGTTCCAGAGAAATGAATGGAAAACCAGTGATTTCCTCAGTTCTCCCCTAACTCTGACATCCAATCCTAATGTGAAATGTTAATTCCTTTGTCTTCTTAGTGGGGGGAACACATCAGTTAGGGCACAATTCTAATCGGGTGTTAGGCTGGCACAGTATACCATACAATATGTTTGGACTTCTCTCAGAGTCAGAGAGGCCAACACACAGATGCTTTACAGTGGCCCTTGTGCCTGTCAAACTTTGCTAGCCTAACTGCGCCGGCCTAACTCTTGTTTACCTCAGAATTTTACCTCAGAAATTTGCCTCAGAATGCCAGATACAAGGGGGTGGTGTTTGGACCACTCTTGGAGTCAGGGAGGATAATGCACGTCTGTGTGCTGGCCACGCTGACTCCAAGAGTGGTCCAAACATGCTTTACAGTGGCCCTTGTGCCTGTCAAACTTTGCTGGCCTTACTGTGCTGGCCTAACTCCATGTTAGGATTATGCTCTCAGTCATTTCAGGGCAGGGGCTGTCAGAAGGGTTGGGGAGGCCTGCAGCCCTGTCCACGCATCTCCCAGAGGCAAACAAAAGCCCCATTTTGTGCTCAATTTGCACTTCTGGATTTCATGTGAGTCCTGGAAATGCGCTTTTGAGCACAAAACAGGGCTTTTGTTTGCCTCTGGGAGACCCATGGAGGGGACCTCAACCCTCTGACAGCCCCTCCCTGAACCACCAGGTATGTAAAAATGTGCAAGGGTGCCCACGGTGCCTTGGTCACTGCACTGCCATCGGGACACCTTCCCCAGCCCCAGTCCACACCTCCACAGGTGCTTACAGTGTTCCCAATGTCCAGGTAGGAAACTGCTGCCATAGCAACATCCTTGGCAACATCCTTTGCAGAAATAGTGACCCCCAACCCCTACTGGGGTACCTTTTTTCCCCCAGAATCCCCTACGAGAGCATCATCAAGCAGCATTCTGGGCAATTTCTAAATATTTTCTGCCCGCCCGTAATTGTTGAGAGGAGCTTCCCATCTGTGTAATACCCTCATCTCCTGTTTGCCTCCTGGAAAAAGGGGGTAGCCTTTTCTGCTCAGCATCAATTTCCAGGAACCAAAGTCCTCCACTTCACAAAGAAGATGGAATTTGCATGACTGCAGCACATGAATTTGCATGACATGCAGCACAAGTCACCGAGGCGCTCGAACACATCCCAGAACATATGAATTGGCTTCTGGATCAGGCCAAAAGCCCATCTAGTCCAACTTCCTGTCTCTCACAGTGGCATATCAGATGCCTCAGGGAGCACATGAGACAACAAGTATTTAGACAACAAGTATTTAGACGAGTTCGCTAAATACTTTACAGGCAAGGTCGATCAGATCCGGCATGACTTGGACGCCGCTGTGGGCATATCTAGTGATGTCACCGGGGAACCTGTCTATCCTCCAATTTGGGATTCTTTTCAGCTTGTAGAGCCTGAGGATGTGGACAGGATTCTCTGGAGTGTGAGACCTGCTGCTTGCCCGCTTGACCCTTGCCCGGCATGGCTAATTAGAGCTGCCCGGGGAGGGCTGGCCGAGTGGACGGGGAGGGTGGTGAATTCATCTCTGAAGGAGGGGGTGCTCCCGCCTGCTTTGAAGCAGGCGGTGGTTCGCCCCCTCCTGAAGAAGCCCTCCCTGGATCCCACAAATTTAAACAACTTTCGGCCAGTCTCCAATATCCCATTTCTGGGCAAGGTGATTGAGAGGGTGGTGGCGTCCCAGCTTCAGAGGGTTCTGGAGGAAACGGATTATCTGGACCCATTCCAATCTGGCTTCAGGCCGGGGTTCGGGACGGAGACTGCCTTGGTCGCCTTAGTGGATGACCTTCGCCGGGGGATGGACGGGGGAAGTGCGACCCTGTTAGTCCTGCTGGACCTCTCGGCGGCTTTCGACACCATCGACCATGGTGTCCTTCTGGGTCGGCTGGCCGGGTTGGGGCTTGGAGGCACTGTTTTGAAGTGGTTCCGCTCCTTCCTGGCTGACAGATCCCAGAAGGTGGTGCTGGGGGACGCTTGTTCGGCACCCCGACCTCTTAGGTTCGGGGTGCCGCAAGGTTCCATCTTATCCCCCATGCTGTTTAACATCTACATGAAACCGCTGGGAGAGGTCATCCGGGGGTTTGGAGTGGGGTGCCATCAATATGCTGATGACACCCAACTTTATCTCTCCTTTCCCCCTGATTCTGAGGAGGCGGTTGAGGTCCTGAATCGCTGTCTGGAGGCAGTTGGGGGCTGGATGCGGGCGAATAAGCTGAAATTAAATCCGGATAAGACAGAGGTGCTTTTGGTTCGGAAATCCACGGCTCGGGTATTGGACTATCGTCCTGCTCTGAATGGGGTCGCACTTCCTCTGAAGGAGCAGGTTCGCAGCTTGGGGGTTCTCCTGGATTCACAGCTACACCTGGAGTCCCAGGTGGCAGCTGTGGCCAGGGGAGCCTTTGCTCAGCTTCGGCTGATCCGCCAGCTGCGGCCGTACCTGAGCTGTGCGGACCTGGCCACTGTGACCCACGCCCTAGTGACATCTAGATTAGATTATTGCAATGCGCTCTACGTGGGGCTGCCTTTGAAGACGGTCCGGAAATTACAACTAGTACAGAACGTGGCGGCTCGGGTGGTTGCTGGGGCACGTCGGTTTGACTCTGTCGAGCCGTTGCTTCGGCGACTACACTGGCTGCCGGGTCTGTTCCGGGCCCAATTCAAAGTGCTAGTCTTGACCTTTAAAGCCCTTTACGGCTCGGGTCCGGGGTATCTGAGGGACCGCCTCCTTCCATACAATCCAACCCGTACTCTTAGATCATCTGGGGGGCCCTTTTGACTGTGCCGCCACCAGGAGAAGTGAGAGGGGCGGCGGCCAGGAAGAGGGCCTTCTCGGTGGTGGCCCCCCAACTCTGGAACACCCTTCCCCTAGAATTGAGAACTGCTCCCTCTTTGTTTACATTTCGGCGGGGGCTGAAGACCTTTTTATTCCAAAAAGCTTTTAACTGCTGACAGGTTGGCCTGCTGGTTATTATGATCCACGGGGTTTGTTTTTGTTTTGTTTTTAAAATTGTTTTTAAATTGTTTTTTAAATTGTGTTTTTATTTTGTTTGCTATTGTTGTTTAATACTGTTTTAACTGTTTTTAATGTTAATTGTTATGCTGTATTTTTAATATATATTTTGTAATGCCGCCTTGGGTGCCTTTGGGCACAAAAGGCGGGGTAAAAATCTATTAATAAATAAATAAACAAGATGCCTGCATCCTGTTGCCATTCCCTTGAACCTGGCATTCTCAGGTAAATTTCTGAGGTAAGGTTCTGAGGGAAATATGAGGTAAATAAAACAGAAT
Source organism: Lerista edwardsae (assembly GCA_029204185.1). Classification (NCBI taxonomy): domain Eukaryota; kingdom Metazoa; phylum Chordata; class Lepidosauria; order Squamata; family Scincidae; genus Lerista; species Lerista edwardsae. The sequence continues at coordinate 11,539,163 of JAJKFI010000024.1, forward strand.
TTGCTATCCTGTCTGTGAGGAGGGAGGTATAATAATTTGCAACCAATTCTGGGCCTTAAGAACATCAAATGAGCCCTGCTGGATCAGGCCAAAGACCCATCTAGTCCAGCTTCCTGTATCCCACAGTGACCCACCAGATGCCTCAGGGAGCACAAGAGACAACAAGACGCCTGCATCCTCTTGCCACTCCCTTGTATCTGGCATTCTGAGGTAAAATTCTGAGGTAAATAAAACAGAATTTGCTATCCTAAGAACATAAGAAGAGCCCCACTGGACCAGGCCAAAGGCCCATCTAGTCCAGCTTCCTATATCTCACAGTGGCCTATCAGATGCCTCAGGGAGCACAAGAGACAACAAGATGCCTGCATCCTGTGGCCCATCCCCTGCACCTGGCATTCTGAAGTAGCCTACTACTAACATAAAGAGGTTGCACAACCCATCATGGCCTATTGCCCACGATGGACTGTGTGTGGACCACGAGAAAAGTGTGTGGCCTACTCATAAGCCAAGAAAAAGGAAGCAAGTCAAGACAAGCCCCCTCTTCCACATACTAAGTGATTAATGAACTGATCAAACACTGGCACATAAAAGCCCACCAGCTGACATTCGGCAGAGGAGGAGATCGTTAAGCCGACAAGGCAGACCCGTTCGCTCACCTGACATTTTCGTAGCGGTGAATATAGATCTTGTGGAACTGATGCTGCAGATGCTCGTCCTCCACGTTGGTCATGTCGTTAATCATTTCAAGCACTACAAACCGAGGCAGCACTGACAGAACCAGGCGCTCCTGAAAGCAAAGCGGAGAGATAGGAGAGCTGGTGGTCCGTCAAAGCGATGCTGGAACACATCTATCGTAGCAAAGCAACACAGCAACATCAAAGGCCAACGTCTTCACTGTCCAGGGGATGACATTTTTAGGGTTCTCACATTCAGCTTGTATTTTTGCATCTTGCTCTTCTTCCAAGGAACTCAGGGGAGTCCTTAATACGTATGCGCCAAAGGAAGTCTGTATTTTCTGACACGGTATGTATTTTTTTTTGAATGAATGGAACCTGAACTATTTTGTTCCAAACAGCTGCTCCATAAACATCCTGTTGTGGACCACTAGCCTCATTTGAGACCTTTAGAGAGCAGGCCCTGCTCCCAAACGGCAGGTGCTATTTCACTCTCAGTGGTTTTCCTACAAGGGGGTGGGTAAAAACTAAGAGTGCAATCCTAACCTGGAGTTAGGCCAACACAGTTAGGCATGTAGAGTTTGGATGGCACAAGGGACACCCATAGAGTATGTTTGGACCACTCTCAAAGTGAGAGAGGCCAGCACATAGACATGGGCCATCCTCCCTGACTTCGAGTGTGGTCCAAATGCACTTTACTGTGTCCCTTGTGCTGGCCAAGCTTTGCTGGTCTAACTGTGCCAGCCTAACTACAGGTTAGGAGTGCGCCCTAAATTTTGCCGGAGCCTGAGCTCCTTTGTAACGTGGTCTCTCCCCTCTCCTCCAGGGCCATAAAAGAAGGCTATAAAAAGGAGCTGCTGGGAGCTAGTTTTCCATTCCTCCTCAAAAATAGCTTTCCTCTGCGCTAAGTGCCAATTGCCTGAGGCAGTGGCACAGCCAGAGGGCGTGGCACTGTAAGTACTGCAATATACTGTGTAAGCGGCACCTCCCACTTCCTGTCGGAGCCATTGCTGTCGCTGCCTGGAATGGCTCCGATGGTGAGTGGAAGGAGCCACTTACACAGAGTATTGCTGTGGCTGAAGGACTTCCTGCACTGCCCTCCCTGTCATTACACCACTGACCTGGGGGCTGCAAAGCAAGAAGGTTAGATGGACTGGAGTCGGCATGTTGTGATTTTCTTGAAGCTTCCGGGGCACACAAATATGGCTGACTCAGATCTTTCCCGCCAATGAGGATTGCCGCGAATTCACGAATAAAAATCTTCCTGCACGTGTGTAAAAGTTAATATCAACTTTTTAAATCATGCCTGCATGTTCTGCTTACGGGTGTGCGAATCGCTTTACGAAAAATGGGATTTAATTTCCACGGAAAGGTTCATGTATTCACATTACATCGGTATGTAATATTTCCCCCCTCCTTTTTCCCCCCTTCCCGTTTACACGTTTTTCCCCGCCTTCCATTTTCTACTGTAATATTTTTGAAATTCTGAACATTAACAGAATTTGTTTTATGGGGGGAGTGCGTGTAGAAGTTTAAAAAAATACTCTTAATAGCCTAGAAGTAAAAAAGAATTACTCTCATATTGACAACTACCTGTGTTATGAAGAGATTTTAATGTAATTTTCCTACATATTTATCTAATTTTTGCCCACCCTCCCCTTTTTTTCTTTCCTTCCCGTTCACACTTTATTTTTGGTTGTGTAGATTTCAAAAAATAAGTCTGTCAAAACAGTGTAATCCGAGTTTAAATAGACAGCAAGCGGCATTTCGTCCGGTGTGTTCAGTAATATAATTATGCGGAATTAAACCTTGTAAGTGCATATTAAATCATAATATGGTTACCAATGATGTTTCTACACGCTCACACGTTTTTATTTTGGTAAGTTTTTATTTCAGGAGTAAATTATTAAGTGCTAAACATCACGCGAAAAGCAATCTGAAATGCTTGGAATAAAGATTGTTTGGGGCACACAAACATGGCCGCTATGCCCCCCCCCCGGCTTCACTCGATTCCTATCAATTCAACAGGAATGCCGACTCCAGTCAATCTAACCTTTTTGCTGCAAAGCCATTGGGAAGCTATGTGGTTTCCATCATCAGCCAGCAGACAAAGTCACTCGGGTCGGTCTCTGTCTCTGTCTCTGTCTCTGTCTGTCTCTCTCTGTCTCTCTGTCTCTCTCTCTCTCTGTGTGTGTGCGTGTGTAAATTATTAGTATGTTATTGCAATCTGTTGTAAGCTGTCTTGAAGATCATTTGACTGAGCAGTGGGATAGAAAACTTCTAAATAAACTCAAGGCACAATCCTAACCAACTTTCCAGCACCAGAGTAAGGGCAACGCAACTCTGAGGTAAAGAAACAAACATTCCCTTACCTTGAGGAGGCCTCTGTGAACACTACTCCACAGCAAAATGCAGAGCATCCCTCACTAGGAGCGCTATGTCAGTGCTGGAAAGTTGGTTAGGATTTGGGCCTCAGTGAATTTCTATCCCTTCAACACTCTAGCCCAGCAGTTTTCAAACTCTCGTGTGTACTGCTATAAGCGCTTGCGGGGGGTGACTGAACTGCTGCGATACGATCCCCAGGATTGTGCAGGCAGCGGGAAGAAAGGGGCTTTTTCTGACCTCACCTGGGGTCGTGCCAGCCCTCCATGTGGGGTGGGGAGCCTGCGGACCCCTCTGTAGTGCTCCCTGTGCCTCAGAACACTGAAAAAATGCAATCACACCCCACTTCCTGGTTGCGATTCACAACACCGGGTCATGACAGTGTTAGGGTAGTGACCCGCCTTGGAGGGCCGGCACAACCCCAGGTGAGGTCAGAAAAAGCCCCTTTCTTCCCAATGCCAGCACAATTCTGGAGAATGCGTGCAACAGTTCCGTTGCCGCCGCCCCTGTGTGTCGTGACGCCCCAGTTTGAAAACCCTGCTCTAGCCCACTCTCATCCAGGCCTCCTCCTTTTCCAATCCATGAAGTGGGAGGAAGGGGATCAGCAAGTCTGACTGGCAGTCTGCTCCAGTGGTGTCATCTAAATGATTTAAGAACAGGTACTCACTTTTGATTGGCACGTGTCGGGACCCGCCCACTGGAAGTGACGTCATAAGCCAGAAGTGATGTCGTGGCAGGAAGTGACATGAAAAGAGCCCTTTTTGAGGCCTCAGATGATTTTAAACTGACCCAACAGTTGCAACAGTATTCCACAGCACCCCCAGAACATGTGAAGGAGGCCTGGCATCATGTGAAAACCCCAGAGCAACTCATTTTTCAGTGGCAAGGAAAGGAAAGGCTCCGCTCGCTGCCTGCCTGCCTGCCTGGCTCTGAGAACGTGCAGGCAACTCAAACATGCAGGAAATTCAAACGTTGCAGAGGGCGGAGTCGATGAGTGGGCGGGCGAATGGGCGGGGCCAGCTGTAATCCTAGAAACCGGTACTCGCGTACCCCCGCGTACCCCCTGCATGACATCACTGGTCTGCTCTCTCATCCACTTCACATGGGATGAGGCATGGGATGCCTTCTGCATGGGCCAACCCTGGTCAGAACAATTACAAAATAGAATCGAGGGCATCTGTTCATCCCTGCTCAATAGAAGAGACATCTGCTGAGCAAATGGCAAAGCTAAGCTCACAGAGCAGGTGAAAAACATGCTGTGGTATCTCTTTGAATGTCACATTGATCTTTTGCCATTGATCACCAGGAAGGGGAAGGAGTAACGGCCAGTCAGGCAAACAGATGGTCAAAATGCTGCATCCATATCGGCAGCGCACATGTGCTGGACACAGGCATTGAGGCTGCAAAATTACGTCTCCCATTTCCAGCAATGGTCCAGCAACATTAGGCAGTTAACAAGAGAAGGGACTGAAACCGCCGTACTCTTTGCTTGGAAATTTGCTTATTGCAATGTGAAAATAAGAGCAAATAGGAAAATATGTTTTCACAGGCTCCCAGCTGCGGGAAGAGAATATGTGTTCTTTCATATCCATGAGCTGTTTTAATCCTGGTCTGTATACATCTTTAGCTAGTAGCATAGCCAGAGGGGGCATCATGGTAAGTACATCAGGCACTGCAATGCACTGTGTAAGCAGACTTTCCCATTCACCGTCGTAGTCATTGGGGCAGCAACAGCAATGTGCAGGCATTCAAGTGCCTGCATGTTGCTGTCCCAATTGGCTACAACGGTGAGTGGAAGGAGCTGCTTACACAGTGCATTGCAGTGCCTGCTGTACATACCACACTGCCTACCCCCGGGCTATACTACTGTCCATGGCATCAAAACCAGTTGTGAATCGATGATGCAGGAATACGGCAATCCATGTAACCTTCTTTCTTACATAATGCCAACTGGGCTCAAACTATTATCAGTGTAAGGACATGTAAAGCTACTCTCTGGGGCTGCAGCTGAGCATCTACTGTGCATGTAGAGGTCCCAAATTCAGTCCCCTTCTCTAGGTAGGGCTAGGAAAGACCCCGTCTGAAATCCTGGACAGCCCCCGCCAGCCAGTAAAGAAAACTTGGTACATTGTGAATGAAAGCTGTCATGAATGAATGAATGAGTGGAATGAATGAATGAATCAAATCAAATCAAATAGCATTTATATACCACTTTTCAACACAAAATTCACAAAGCAGTTTACAGGCAAAATATAATAACAAAATTAAATGGCTCCCTGTCCCAAAAGAGCTCATAATCTAAAAAAATGCAAAACACCACCAGCAACAGCCACTAGAGAAGGCACTGCGCAGAGGTGAAGAGGGACAATTACTCTCCCTCTGCTAAATATAAGAGGAACACCACCTCTTGCCCAGTTAGCAGGGGTGAATGGATGGCTGGCTGCCTGGCTGGATGGAAGGCAACATCCTCTTGTTATGTGTATATGCTTTTCAACAGAAAAAAGTTCACAATGAAAAAAGATACCAAGGGCTTGAGCCAAAGGGCCTCACAATGGCGGTACATGTGTCGCAAACGTGCCATAAAGTGGTGGATTCTCCCTTACTGGAGACCTTCAAGCCGAGGCTCGACAGGCACCTGCTGGAGATGCCCGAGGAGGATTCCCTGCTAGAGGCAGGAGGTTGGACTAAATAACTTTTTGGGTCCCTTACAAGCACGTTCATGGCACTCAGATATTATTATTATTATTATTATTATTATTATTATTATTATTATTAATGGGCCCTTCAGATTGGGGGGGGGCTCCCTGTCACGAAGGGGCTGGCGAATGACAAAAAGAGACAACAGCCAAGAACCACTGGAAAATACACTCTCTTGAAATGAATAGATCAGTGGCTCTCCCCCTACTAAAGAGAACCCCCCCCCAATCTAAGAGAGACCCCACCTCCTAGGTTCATCTATGGCTTTGGAATCACCTTTTTGCTCATGAACAGGTGTGCATTTGTTTCAATTCTGCAGGAGATGCCTGGGAACCTACCCTTCTTCTAAACCCCTGTAGAGAGAGGTCCTTGGTGAAGCTACGCCACGGAGGGACCCTACATTAAGGCCAGCCCAATCCTAACTTACTTCTGTGCTGGTGCAGGCTTGTTTTGGTGAAGGCCTGGGATGGGGCGGATCTGGTCGAGTAGGCTTCCACCTTATCTAAAACCGTCCTCCTGGCCAGGCCGGTGTAACAGTGAACCTCTCAGCTGTATGCCAGCTAAACTGCTAGTGCAGATCTGAGAGGCCCTATAGGGACAGCTGGGGCTCAATACAGGGTAAGGGGAAACATATCCCCATACACCAAGGTGACATCCAGCCACCTGCCAACTGTTCTGTCAAATTCCCGCTGGGCCTCCCACCCTAACTAACTAGTTTCCCCTCCAGAGCAGCCTCAGAGAGAGTGGGGGTGTTCCTTCACCCACTGGGCCCCCTCTCTTCCAGCAGCTTTGCTTGGATTCACCGGCTGGCCAGCCTCCTCCAGACTGCCCTCATCACCTCATCATTAGCTCAAGATACCCTAAGTCTAACTTGGCCCCACAACACCCCACCACCAAACAATAGGCAGTCAGTTTACCTAAGCCACACCTGCCTCCTCCACTTGGTGGCTCCAGGGGTGTAGCAGCCATACAACAACTTCCCACAGCCTTCTTACCTTCCTTTATCCAGTCCTTTAACACGCCATCCATTGGCCAATCCCAATCCATCCATCCAGCACCTACCCGGAGCTGCACCTATCTGGTGCTAACTTACTGCAGTTCTTGCCTTCAACTTTATACTGAGGCAGGTCAATCGGTTTCTGTTCCTGGGCAGGCTCTACCATCAGCCACACCCATCTGCACCTGTGCTAACCTTCCTTCATAGCCCGAGCCCTCATCAGCCTGCAGCTGTGTTCCTGAGGCTTGCAGCAGCTCTGGAATTAACCCCATACTTCCTGGGGTAATCTGGGACAAGGGGCCACTGCTGATACCATTCCCTATCTCCTTGGGGTATCTCCTGCCTTTTCCAATATGCTAACCTGCTTTGGATACACTGCAGACCATGTGCCCTGGCTGTACCGACACAGTTTAGGGTTATGCGGCTAAATCTCCTGCACACTGGCGTAGCTAGTGCAAGTGTAGCCTGTTGCAGAGGCAAAATGATGCCCTGGAAGTGACATCACAACAGGAAGTGATGTCACAGCTGTATTTTCATTTTCTGTGGTTTTTGGCCATAACTTTTGACAGAACGAAGATATTACACTCCGATTTGTTTCACTGCATTCTGCATTAAATCCCACATCAAATGGTATATCACATGATGGCATCATTCATACATATCAAGGCTGTTTCCCTGCTGTCCACGACAGGCCCCCACTCACCAGGAAGAGCGCAAAGCATGGCAAGTGGAAATGGTGGTGATACAATAACGTCACCGTCAACTGCTTCCAGGTGGCCCATTTTGTGCCGTTCAGAGGCGGGGCAGGTGGGAAGGACCACAGTGAAGCTGCTCTGCTCGCCCCACTGACTTGCAACCCATAGAAACCCCAGCTGCAGTAGCAGGCAATATGCTCGCCCTGCTGGTCCGGGGTCTCCTGAAATGCGGGGCCCAATGTGAAGACATTGGTCACTTTGGCTTAAAGCCGGCCCTGAAGGCAGCTGTCGGTAGTAATGAATCGCCTGTCCCTCTTCCTCCAAAATGATTCTAAGAAAAAAAAAA
>JAJKFI010000024.1:11564770-11588885 GCA_029204185.1 Lerista edwardsae
CACACACACACACACACACACACACACACACACACAGAGAGAGAGAGAGAGAGAGAGAGAGAGAGAGAGAGAGAGAACAACAAAGACCTACACAGTGAACAATTATGGATTCCTCTGAGCATCACCAATTAATTGCCATCTAGCAGCACTTCATTTTATGTACCTGTCAGTCATATGCAGTTGCTTAAAACAAACGTTCATTGCCAAACATTATCTCTGCCTAGGACAGCATTTCTGGGCATCTTCTAAATACAAAAACGTTTCAATCACCACAAAAGGTTTGTCCAAACAAGACAAACAATGTCTGGGGATGTAAGAAATACTCTGCGAAGGTGTCAGCGCTGAGTGAGTTGTCAGCGCTCCCATTGCTGGTGCATGCAACTGATGATGGTGCAACTGCAGCATCAAACCACTCCATCGAGGCCACATCCAAGCCTCTGTCCCCAGTCCACATGGCTCCAATTTCGGCCGCACGGCATCCTTGGCTCTGAGCCTGCTCTACAGGAGTCCATAGGGGAAGCTGGAGCCTGGGGGAAGGGTATGAAGGTGCCCTTGCCCCGGGGAGGCTATTGAGCTCTCAAAGGCTGCCCTGGATACAGCGCAGGCCCGCCAGCATCACTGTTCCAGCGAAGCTTGGGATTGCGCCCCAAGCTGTACTGATGCCGAATCCGAAACGAGTACTGGATCTCTGCCAGGATATACATAGAAATGCCTGGAATGAGGTTTTACATTCCTTGCCACCCAATCCTATGCATGTCTATTCAAAAGTAAGTCCCACTGAGTTCAATGGGGCTTACACCCAGGACAGTGTACATAGGATTGCACCTTTGCTCTCCCCACCAATTATCTCCATAAGCTCTGCTTCTTCCAGGACTCTTGTCCATTTGCTTGTCCGTATCCATGTCTGCGGGTCCAGCCCAAGAGATCCTGGAAGCTAAAGCAGTGCCATATGCTTCCTTTACTCGCCTGGTGGTGTGAGAGGTGATGAAGATGTGCAGTGGAAGAGAGTGGGGCAGTCTGAAGGGGGCGCCCTCCTGCCTAACTGCTGCCTGAAGCAACCAGCTCAGTTGGACTCTTTAATGGGCCAGCCCTTCATCTCTGCTTGCTTTCGTGAAGGTTGAACCTGGAGAGGTTTGAGTTAACAGCCTGTATCCCAAAGGCAGGTCACCTGCAGCTCCTGCCATCAAACACCATTAAGGGCATAATCCTAAAGCTGGAGTTTGGCTGGCACAGTTAGGCCAGCAAAGTTTGGCTGGCACAAGGAACGCCTTAAAATATGTTTGGACCACTCTCGGAGCCAGAGAGGCCAACACAGAGACGTGTTGCTCCATCCTCCCTGACTCTGATAAAGGTCCAAACGTGCTTTACGGTGGCCATTGTGCTGGACAAACTATGCTGGCTTAACTCCAGGTTAGGATTGTGCCCTAGGACCACAGCCTACGCAGTGATGCCACCCCAATGTGCCAGAATCCAAAACTGGCCACCAGATTTCATCAACGGAATTCTATTGCATCTCTTTTCAACCCAGGCTGTCATTGTCCCTCTCTGGATGCAGAAACATGGAAAGCACACATTAACTACCATTTTGGAGCAACTGGGAGGGCATGCTGTTTATGCAAACAGGTTTATGAATGTGTGACGCCCGAAGCAAAGAACGAGCCACTCATGAATTTTTTACCATGTATATGTGGGCAAACAAATGGCTGGCGCATTATGGCCACGGTGGCAGGCAACACTAACGGAATCCCAGACCGCCTGACACAGCTGTGATCCCATCCCTGGAACTTCATAATGTTTGCAGTGAGTGCAAACAACGGCATCCTGACGCATCCAAGCAGCAAGCAAGAAACCAGTCTGGTTTACAAGGTAGGTAATGTGATCTGGAGTATAAGCGAGTGCCAATCTGTACTGCCTAATTGAAAACAGAAAACTCATCTTTCTTAGACCCAAATTTGGTCTTCTAGAAACTTCAGTGGATGACGTCCATCAGGGATTTTTGGCATCTGAACCAAAGAGCCTGTGGCAGGGGCAACATGACCTGGAACATAGTCAGAGGTTAAAACTGAGGGTTGGGAGAGTTAAAACAGATTAAAGGAAGTACTTTTTTACCCAGCGGGTAGTTAATCTGTGGAACTCTTTGCCACAGGAGGTGATGATGGCATCTGGTCTTGATGCCTTTAAGAGGGATTGGATGGATTTCTGGAGGAAAGGTCCATTGTGGGCTATAAGCAATGATGGATTGTGCAACCTCCTTACAAAGGTGGAGGGCTACTGGTACCGGGTGCAAGGGAGTGGCAGTGGGATGCAGGCATCTTGTTGTCTCATGCCTCCCTGGGGCACCTGGTGGGCTGCTGTGAGATACAGGAAGCTGGACTAGATGGGCCTTTGGCCTGATCCAGCAGGGCTCTTCTTATGTTCTTAGATGCTATCTCAGGTTCACTGCCTCTGCACCTTCCATGTTCCTTGATCGTTGTTGTCAAATCCAGATGTGTGACTATGCTGTCCCAGAGCACAATCCTAAACTGGAGTTAGGCTGGCATAAACGAAGCCAGCAAAGTTTGGCCAGCACAAGTGTCACCGTAAAGTGCTTTTGGACTACAGGGAGGATGGCTCACGTCTGTGTGCTGGCCTCTCTGATTCCAAGAGTGGTCCAAACATACTTTACAGTGTCCCTTGTGCTGACCAAACTTTGCTGGCTTAGCTTATGCTGGCCTAATTCAGTTTAGGATTGCGTCCCCAGTCAATAACACTGGAAGTTTTGCACTTTGACAACAGCACACAAGGAACATGCTAAGGAGGGAACTGAACTGCTTACTAAAGCAATCGGGAAGCAGAGATGGGAAGGTGTCTGGATTTTGGATTTGTCTTGATTGCAGAATATAATTGCAGAAATATGAGAAATGCTTGCTTTTGCTCTTTCCACTCTTACAAATTTGGGTGTCTGCTGGCCGCTTTGCCATTTTTCAGCCATGTCTGTATAGGCACACACCACAGAGAAGAGCACAGAATATACAGAGCACAAGGTCTTCTAGTGTTCACACTATAGAAAGTTTTTTTTTTAAGTCTTGGACAAAAATGTCTGGATTTCAGAGTAGTCTGGATTTCTGATGTCTTGATATAATAAGGAATAGTCTGCCTGTAAGAGATTCTATGCATACATTAAGTGCAATCTACGCATGCATGAGATACAATTCATTCTTTTCATTCATCATATTCTGGAACTGTCTCTACCCCACGCATGGCCCTTGGAAGTCAGACGACAGCTCCTGTTCATTTCACAGGGAACGGAATACTGTATAGTCAACTTGCTTTTGTTTGAAGGAGAACAGACCCTATCTAATATGACCCTTCTGTGAGACATCTGCTCTTTGGAGTAGCTGAGAATACGCAATCAAAATTGAACAGATTGCTCAACGAAGCTGTCTCTTGCAAGGCACAGAAAACCACTAGAGGGAGCCAAATGAAAATGCTGTAATGCTTACATAGCTTAACACGTACATAGAAAAGTCAAGGCTTTCAGAACCAAAGTGTTAGGACAGCTCCCCTTACATTCAATTATCATCTATCATCAGAACAGGGCAGACTTCAAGCTTGCAGAATCTGTGTTAGCAATAAGGAACAGAGTGGGTCTGAGCAAAGACACAGCTTAGGATCTTGCCTGCAAGTGCACAGTCCATTCTTTAAAAAATCCATTCCTGATGCTACCCCAGAATTTCTTTATTTCAGCAACCAAATCTATTTTTAACAGCTTTTTGTTTTTACTATAATCAAGCAATTAAGCAATCAAGAGTTGGAAGCCACTTAAAAAAAAAGCAAAGCTTTTTTAAACATTGTACATTTTTAAATGTTTTTATACAATGTCAAGTGCTCCTGGGACTATTTTGTGAAAGAAGGGATAGAAATGAGTGAGTGAGTGAGTGAGTGTGTGTTTTGCTTGCATCTCATGTGTGACCTCTAGTCAAGTTCATTCTTGTATGATCTGAAGACAATACTGCAAACAGCAGTTCTGGGTCGGTTTGGTGTCTGGATGGGAGACCACTTGGGAACATGACATACATCACTGTGAATTCCATCACAGAAGAAAGAATATAAATGCAATTATAGCCCTATATAAATATAATCCTAGGTGCTAATAAGGGCAGGTGGATTTTTCCTCAAGCTTTCATCTGACAAAATTTCTCCAGTTTGAAAATGTCATATTGTCACTAGTTACTGCATGTGTACCATTATTCCATTCTACATTTGTTATACGATGATACATATAGTATATGCTTGACTTTCTAGGCTTGACTGAAATTCCTGATTAAGACCCTAGAAGGTCTGGATGATGAATGTTCCATGGTTTGCTTTCCTCCATACAAGCTAACCCAGTGATTCCCAAATGTTTTAAATCAATACTCTCTTGGGATCAACCTAGCTTTATTAGACTAAAAAAAAGTTTCACTTTACCATCAACTCTGTGCTTAATGGAACAATTGATTGGTTTCAAATTGGGAAAAGAGTATGACAAGGCTGTCATAAATACTGTCACCCTGCTTATTTAACTTATATGCAGAGTACATCATGAGGAAGGCAGGGCTGGATTACTCACAAGCCAGAATCAAGATTGCTGGGAGAAATATCAACAACCTCAGATATGCAGATGATACCACTCTAATGGCAGAAAGTGAGGAAGACCTAAACAACCTTCTGATGAGGGTGAAAGAGGAAAGTGCCAAAATTGGCTTGAAGCTCAACATTAAAAAAACAACAACTAAGATCATGGCAACCACTCTCATCACTTCCTGGCAAATGGGGAAGGGGAAGAAATGTCAGAGTTTATTCTCCTGGGCTCCAAGATCACCGCAGATGGTGACTGGAGCCATGAAATTAAAAGACATTTGCTTCTTGGGAGGAAAGCTATGGCGAACCTAGACAATAAAAAGCTGAGATATCACCCTGCCAACAAAAGTTCACATAGTCAAAGCGATGGTTTTCCCAGTGGTAATGTATGGCTGTGAGAGCTGGACTACAAGGAAGGCAGAGCGCCAAAGTATAGATGCTTTTGAATTACGGTGTTGGAGAAGACTCTTGAGAGTGCCCTGGGCTGCAAGGAGATCTAATCGGTCAATCCTACAGGAAGTCAAGCCTGATTGCTCCCTGGAAGGACAAACCTGAAGCTGAAGCTCCAATACTTTGGCCACCTCCTGAGAAGAGAGGACATTTTAGAAAAGACCCTCATGCTGGGAAAGATTGGAGGCAAAAGGAGAAGGGGCGGCAGAGGATGAGATGGTTAGACAGTGTCACCGAAGCGATGAACATGAAATTGGGCGAACTCCGGAAGCTAGCGGAGGACAGGGAGGCCTGGCGTGCTGTGGTCCATGGCGTCACGAAGAGTCAGACATGACTTAGTGACTGAACAACAACAGCAGCTATGCTTAATCCTTTTACTATGAGGGAGAGACTGCCTTCTGGAGTGATTGTTGAGCTCCATGTCCATCAGATTGGGATCATTCTGTTGGCCTCTGTACTCCTCGTTTCCTGGCTTTTGAAAAGGGCCAGGACATGTGTGGTTAAATGGATGGTTTATTGATGGTTAAATGGACTTGTGTGGCTCAGTTTTGATCTCTGTAGGGCTCAATACATTTTCCTTGTTATGCTTGGAAGGGGGATTTCCTTCTTGAGAGTTTGAGTGCAATAGATCAGGATCATTCCATTTGGCACTGCCCTTCAAAGGGTTATTATATTATGACACTGCCCTGTGGCACAGTCACCTACTCGAAAGTAATCACACACCTTCTACTCTGTTTTGGTTTCCATAGGGCTCAATGCATTTTTGTCAGCTATCTGCCTGTTTTGTGACCTAGCAAAAATTGAGTCATGATCCGCTGGTAGGTCCCAACCTACAGTCCCAACCCAACTTTGAGCCCAATCCTGAACCCCTCCAAAGCAAACGGCATGAGAGTACCGCGTGCACTGGTGTTGTAAACATGCCATAAGGCACATGCAACGTGGGTGGTAAGCTCTTGCTGCCAGCATTGCGGGGATTCTGGGCTGAGTGGGAGGGAGTTCCTGGATGATAGGGTGGGGCAGCCTCACATGGAGGTGGAATCCAGCATTGGCTTCCACCATTGGCTTCTTATTCTTGGTGGAGGCCCAGGTAGCCTGACATGGGGCTGCTCGATTCACTGCCGGCAAAATAGCTGGCAGTGAGCTGAAGAGCCCCATTGCCTTAATCAAAACCAGCAATTTGAGTCAAGCCTAAAAAGTCAAGCCTTTAGGCTACTGCTGTGCCCTCAGCAGTCAAGCAGTTCTGGATTGGGCTGAGATCAGAGGCCCTTTTGCAATGCATCATTGACACCTGAAGCATTACAGGTGGTCGTGCAGTATATGTATAAGGCAGCGGCATCATTCAGCCGGAACGCTGGGTGGGAGGAACGGGTGAGCGACAGCCCGCCCATTGCGTACCGCTCCGTTTTGCCGTCTTGCCCGCCCCCGCAGGGACAGGGAAGACGGCAAAATGGAGCGGTACGCAACAGGCGGGCTGCCGCTCACCCGTTCCTCCCGCCCAGCGTTCCGGCTGAATGACGCCGCTGGTATAAGGGCACCGAAGTCATGAGTCTCTCTACCTTTTCCCCTCCCTTCAAACTATCCAGTAAGAGGTTGCCTTTCTGGAGAGCCTTTGGACTATGAAATACTGATGTTGTTTCTCTTGCTTCTGCTACATTATCTGGTGGGACATCTCCCTTTTATTTGCTGGCTGTTTTTGTTTATTGTGCGGTTTTATTATATCTGATGTTTTTAAGTCTGTTGAAAGCCAGTCTTTGGATCTATAGTGGATATGAGTGAGGAATACAAGTATGCAAAACAGTTTTTAAAAACCTCCAGATAAATAAATACTTTCAGATGAGCTGGGACTGGCTATATCTTTGGAAATATATTTTATCCTCTTATCTAGAATATCTTACATCTTGGGAAAGAATTCAAAAGAACTATGAAATCATAGTTATGGAAAATCAAATACAACACCCAGATATTTGAACTCAGAGATGTATTTCTCCCAAATAGTCATCTATGCCTCTTGTTAGATTTCCCAAATACCATGATTTTAGATTTATCATAATTTAATACTAGTTTAAGTTTGGTTAGGTAGTCAATGGGTGCATTTATCAGTCATGTCAGACCGACCTTGGTGTGGGACAACAAAGTCATATCATCTGCATATAACAAAATAGGGATCTGGAGTGAGCCTAACTTTGCGGTATGTGCATCTATAGTAGATAAAAAAGGGGATAAACTATTAAGAAATAAATTGAAAAAGATAGGGGCAAGTATACACCCCTGCTTCACCCCTTTATTAATCTGCACTGGGTCTGACAAGGTATTAGCAGCAGATCTAATACAGCAGGTATTATCCTGGTATAGATTTTTAATCAGAAGGCATCACATTCCAAGTCTGAGGCCTCTTACCAAAGCAATTTTCCTAGCCGAGTTCAAAAGAACACACACCCTGCAGCTTTATTGTGGTTCCAAAAGGTTTTGTTTTGCATTGTGAATCCAATTGCATGGATTAGACTAGCATGTCTGAGGAAAATCTTCTTTTTTCCCCAAGAAGAAAATAAGGAATATATGTTGTAGGCGCCCTTTGCTCTCCCACCAGCACAGGATGTCCTGTAAGGAGTTCACAGGTAGAAGTTTCAAAAGTGAACCTTCAGTGCAACTTTAGAAGTTCCAAATTTAGAGGTTCCAAATTTAGATGTTTCATCCTTTAGGCTACAATCCTATGCGCACTTTCCTGGGAACAAGCTCCACTGAACACAATGGGACTTACCTCTGAGTAGACTTGCACAGGATCGTGCATGTTAGTAGTCTAAGCTACTGTGGGCGCAATTCCAAATGGAGTTAGGCAGCAAAGTTTGGCCAGCACAAAGGACACTGTAAAATATGTTCGGACCACTCTCGGAGTCAGAGAGGCCAGCACATGGACGTGCACCATCCTCTCTGACTCAGAGTAGTCCAAACACATTTTATGGTGGCCCTTGTGCCAGCCAAACTTTGATAGCCTAACTGTGCTGGCCTAACAAGGATTGTGCCTTGTGTGTTCTGTTGGGCATTTGAAAGCCTCCATCCCTACAGAACATCATGAATTATTGTGGTCCTTGCTAACAGCAGCCAACATTGTGATATAATGTTGAACATTAAATATATAACATATCTAACATTAAATAGTGTGACTTTAATTCTCCTGCAATTAAAGAATGACCTTTTTTATGGACAGGCCAGTTTAGCTGACTAAACTGACATCCACTTATGGCAGTGCTCTTCACAGTGGGTTGTGACTCACCATTGAGCACAAAAACACGCCATTTCCTGTTAAAGGACGTGACCCAAGGAATTACTGCCTGGCAGCGCCATGGTGATCATGGCGCTGCAGGCATTTAGGGACATTTTCCCTACTTGGGGATGTTGAGGGGGTGCCCCAAAGGGTTGGGGAGGTCCGCTGCCACCTTCACAGGCCACCCTGTTGCTGAAAGTAGCTCCATTGCAAAGTCGGAGCTAACTTCCTGTATCAACAGAAATCTGGAAGTAAGCTCCAATTTTACAATGGAGCTATTTTCAGAACCAGGGTGGCCTGTGAAGGTGGCAGCAGTGGCAGATCTAAGGGAGGGCAAAGCTCTTATCTAAGTTTTGCAAGAAGCCTTACCTTGCAGCGGAAATCACTCCTCTCTTGCACCGTTTTAGCCAATCCTCATAGGGAAAAGCAACATCTTGGCGTTGCTTACTGGCTACAGCAGCAAGGGAGAGGAGGGATTTGCATGACAGGGTAAGGCTCCTTGCAACACTTAGAGCTTTGCCTTCCCTGTAGATCCGCCTCTGGGTGGCAGTGGACTTCCTCAACCCTTTAGGGCACCCCCTCAACCCCACCAGGTAGGGAAAATGCCCCTAAATGCCCACAGCGACATGATCACTGTGGCGCTGCCAGCCAGGTCCTTCCCCCCCACCCCTGCAAGCACTTACAAAGTTTTCAAACTCCGAGTATGACTCTGAAGACCACCGACTTACAGGAAGGCAAATTGTGACATGCTAGGATGCTAAAGGCAAGCAGAATTCCTGACATGACTTTTTGTCCCTAGCTTACTTATTCATGGGTCCCGATACCTTGTGAATATACTCCTAGCAGCAAGAGGAGGAGTATGTGAGCCCCTCAGAATCATAAGATACTTTTGATATTGGACCTGGACAACTGTGTAAAGGGGGGGGGCATTAGCCCTGCTTTACCTGTCGGATTGGATTCGGTGGGGAGGGGGCACCTGAGTTCTGAATTTCCTGCTCTTGCAAATCGAGTGGGCTTCATGGCCCAATGAGCTGGCTCCAAGCCAAATTATTTGCTTACTGGTCGGCTGAGGAAGAGGATGCTCAAACAATAAGCAACAGAAGATAATGGCTACTGCATCTGTATGACTCAGCAGGGTTTTCAGGCTGCTGAAGCATCATAGCAGCTTCTAGGGATTGTAGAATGTCCCAAAATAAGTGAAAATAGCAGAGAGAGAGAGAGAGAGAGAGAGAGAGAGAGAGAGAGAGAGAGAATGAATCAGGGATATTTATTATACTCCCTAAAACAGAGAAAGCCTAAGAAGGGAAGCAAACTAACCAGAAACAATAAACATTCCGTGCTTTGGGAAAGAGAGAGCGCTCCAAAATTAGAATTCAATGACCATACATTCAAGGATGAATAAGTGCAAAAAGGCAACACTATTCTTGAAAGAAAAGTGAATGCAAGACCATAAGAACTACACTGTAGGAACAGGTCAAGGTCCATGTAGCCCAGCATTCTGTTTACAACTGCAATCTACCAAATATTTTTAGGAACTTGCAATAAGGGCCTGATAGCAATGGCCTGTCCCTCCTACTCCTTCTAGTGTAATCTAATGTGGCTGACAGCAGCCCTGGGTCAGAGCAGAGACTCCCAGCATCCCTGTCTGTTTCCCTCTCAGACAACACCAGAACTAGGAAACATCCACTAAAATTGAGTACTAGGAGAGTTAGAATCATAAGATACTTTTGATATTGGACCTGGACAACTGTGTAAAGGGGGGGGCATGCCAGCAAATTTGGAAAACCCAACAGTGGCCACAAGACTGGAAAAGATCAGTCTACATTCCAATCCCAAAGAAGGGCAATGCCAAAGATTGCTCGAATTACCGCACCATTGCACTCATTTCACATGCTAGCAAGGTCATGCTCAAAATCCTACAAGCTCGGCTTCAGCAGTATGTGAATCGAGAACTACCAGATGTACAAGCTGGTTTCCGAAGAGGCAGAGGAACTAGAGATCAAATTGCCAACCTTCGCTGGATCATGGAGAAAGCAAGAGAGTTCCAGAAAAACATCTACCTCTGCTTCATTGATTATGCTAAAGCCTTTGATTGTGTGGATCACAACAAACTGTGGCAAGTTCTTGAAGAGATGGGAGTTCCAGACCACCTGATCTGCCTTCTGAGAAACCTTTATGCGGGTCAGGAAGCAACAGTTAGAACTGGACATGGAACAACCGACTGGTTTAAAATTGGGAAAGGAGTACGACAAGGCTGTATATTGTCACCCTGCTTATTTAACTTATACGCAGAGTACATCATGAGGAAGGCAGGGCTGGATGACTCACAAGCTGGAATCAAGATTGCTGGGAGAAACATCAACAACCTCAGATATGCAGACGATACCACTCTACTGGCAGAAAGTGAGGAAGACCTAAAGAACCTTTTGATGAGGGTGAAAGAGGAAAGTGCCAAAATTGGCTTGAAGCTCAACATTAAAAAGACTAAGATCATGGCAACCACTCCCATCACTTCCTGGCAAACAGAAGGGGAAGAAATGGAAGCAGTGACAGACTTTATTTTCCTGGGCTCCAAGATCACCGCAGATGGTGACTGCAGCCATGAAATTAAAAGACGTTTACTTCTTGGGAAGAAAGCTATGGTGAACCTAGATAGCTTAATCAAAAGCCGAGACATCACCCTGCCAACAAAGGTTCGCATAGTCAAAGCGATGGTTTTCCCAGTAGCCATGTATGGCTGTGAGAGCTGGACCATAAGAAAGGCAGAGCGTCGAAGAATCGATGCTTTTGAATTATGGTGTTGGAGAAGACTCTTGAGAGTCCCCTGGACTGCAAAGAGATCCAATCGGTCAATTCTCCAGGAAGTCAAGCCTGATTGCTCCCTGGAAGGACAAATGCTGAAGCTGAAGCTCCAATACTTTGGCCACCTGATGAGAAGAGAGGACTCTTTAGAAAAGACCCTCATGCTGGGAAAGATTGAAGGCAAAAGGAGAAGGGGGCGACAGAAGATGAGATGGTTAGATAGTGTCACCGAAGCAATGAATATGAAATTGGGCGAACTCAGGAAGCTAGTGGAGGACAGGGAGGCCTGGCGTGCTGTGGTCCATGGGGTCGCGAAGAGTTGGACACGACTTAGCGACTGAACAACAACAACAACAGGAGAGTTAGAACGAACGAAAATATTTCTTCACCAAGCATGTAATTAGTCTGTGGAACTCCTTGCCACAGGATGTGGTGCTGTCTGTAGCCTAGATGCCTTTAAAAGGGGATTGGACAGATTTCAAGTCCATCATGGGCTACAGGCTATGACGGATGGTGCAACCTCCTTACGTTAGAAGTAGCCTACTTCAGTATGCCAAGTGCAAGGGAGTGGCAACAGGATGCAGGCATCTTGTTGTCTCATGTGCTCCCTGAGGCATCTGGTGGGCCACTGTAAGATACAGGAAGCTGGACGAGATGGGTCTTTGGCCTGATCCAGTGGGGCTCTTCTTATGAAATCTGGAAAGGCCCAAAGCCACTGGGGGCCCCAGTCCCATCCTGAGAAAGTGATCTAGAAGAATACTGTGATAAAAATCCACCAAGACAGCCAGGCATGCCAACAGAAATTCCTTCTCCTTTCCAGTTCTTGGTTCAGGGCATCTATTAAGGCAACCCTGGAGCCTGGTTGAAAAGGATCCAGACAAGGCTTATCCAACAATCACTGGATAAGGGTACTAACAGATGCTATAAAAACCCTCTCAGATCTGGCAAGCTGGAGACTAGTTAGAAAGTCACTGAAAGTCACTAGTCACTTTTCGTGCATATAAAATTATGCACGAAAGGGATAGACTAAATAGAGGGATGTTCTTTTCCCTCTCTCACAATACCAGAATGAGGGGGGCATCCACTGAAATTGAGTGTTGGGAGAGTTAAAAGGAAATACTTTTTTACCCTGCGGGTAATTAAGCTATGGAACTCCTTGCCACAGGAGGTGGTGATGGCATCTGGCCTAGATGCTTTTAAAAGGGGACTGGATGGATTTCTGGAGGAAAAGTCCATCGTGGGCTATAGGCCATGATGGGTTGGGCGATCTCCTTGCATTAATAGTAGGCTACTTCAGAATGCCAGGTGCAAGGGAATGGCAACAGGATGCAAGCATCTTGTTGTCTAATGAGCTCCTTGAGGCATCTGGTGGGCCACGGTGAGATCCAGGAAGTTGGACTAGATGGACCTTTGGCCTGATCCAGCGGGGCTCTTCTTATGAAAGTCACTAGCTCTCTCTCTCTCTCTCTCTCTCTCTCTCTCTCTCTCTCTCTCTCTCCTTGTAGATGAATAATAGTCCCACTGCGTTCAGAAGGTCACTTGCAGGAAACTACATACAGGACTGCAACCGTGGTCAATTGGCAACATGAGCAAAAGTGTATCCTAACTGAGCTACACAGCGGCCTCCCAGGAGGAAAATAGCAGTATTTGCACTTATCCTTATTCGTTTGCTTTGCCTTTCACACTTTTGAGTGGCTTGGAGAAAACCAAGTCAGGGTGTTTGGTGTACCCAGAAGCACGAAGAGGTTCTATTAAACCAGCAGTTCTCAAACCTTTTAGCACCAGGACCCATTTTTTAGCATGACCATCTGTCAGGATCCAGATGGAAATGTCAGGATCCATCCGTTGGGTAGTGATGTCATGGTTGGAAGCCAGAAGCCAGAATATTGTTACACGTATTGTTATAGAAGACAAAACTGTCAGAGAACACAACATGAACTGCAATCAGGCTTCGAAAACTGTGTCTTGCTCACATACCAGCTAGTTGTTGTTTTTTCCTCACTGATAAAGCCAAACAAACAGCAGGCTACAAAAGAGAGCACATGGTCAGATTGCTGCCTTGCATTTCAGAGACCACTCCTTGCATAAGATCAACAGCTGCTCCTTCCCCACCCCATCTCTTTGTGGCCCATCTGAAATTGGCTCACGATCCACCATTGAGTCCCGACCCACAATTTGAGACTGTTCTAAACTGTTAAGTGTTCTGGGAATGGGAGGAGAGAGGAGGCCCCAATCTAGTAATGGCATCTAAATGTTTTAGCAACAGGTACTCACTTTTGATTGGCACTTGTGTCTCTGCCCGCAAAGAGATTCCAGTGACAGGTGAGAAATTCACGGTGGTAAAACGAAGGTCCGTTTCCTCAGCTTTCCATCCACACCCCCCCCACACTGGATGGCTTCAGGCAGTAATGGCATCTAAGTGATTTAGCAACAGGTACTCGCTTTTGATTGGCACTTGTGTCGGGGCCCGCCCACCGGAAGTGAGGTCATAGCCGGAACCCAGGAACTGCCCCCAGGGACTGCCGCGCCTCCTCGGTAGGCCGCATGGCGGCCCGGGATAAGGCCCGGGAGTCCCGGCTTTCTCTGGGGCTGCTACACGGGCTACCGATTCCCCCCCCCAGGAACCACCGCGCCTCCTTGGGAGGGAGCCCCAGGCACTCTACCTGCTCACGGTGCTGCTGCCATCAGTCTCCCTCGCTCCGCTGCCTGCCTGCCTGGCTCTGAGAACATGCAGGCAACTCAAACATGCAGGCAATTCAAACGTTGCAGGGGGAGCACCGACAGAGCGCCGACGGAGTCGACAAGTGGGCGGGCGAATGGGCGGGGCCAGCCCTAATCCTAGGAACTGGTACTCGCATACCCCCACGTACCCGCTACATAACATGTCTGCCCCAATCCTATGGATTGGTTTTGCTGCCAGAACATGCATTCCAGTGGTGTATCGCACTTCCCAGCTATCGTAAAACGCACCACACCAGGTCACCACTGCAAGTGGTCTGCGCACCAGAACACTGGAAATGCTCACCACCATTGGTATGTGGGTGCAAGAATGGGAGGAAAGTGGAGAGAGGGTGTAATGGAATGGGGGAGGACCTGAGGGGGATGGGGAAGGGTGGCTCGGGGTCTGGAAAAGGGATGGGGTTGGCAGTGGCAGTGTCTGCAGAATGTTAACCCCTTTCCCAGGTCTAATCTGCCTTCATGGGCCCACTCCAAATTGCTGCAGCTATACAGCTGGCATGGCTCAGGGTAGACCCACCAGGCCAGCAGTGGCTTTCCCTGGTGCAAGGGAACAAGGTTGTCCTGAGTAGACCTTCAAAGGCTCAAACTCTGCTGCAAGATACAGCAGATGCCACGTTCTCACCGCGTTCTCTGCAGTGCCCTGTGGGAAGTTAGTTAGGGCTGAGCGGCCAGAGAGCCCATCAGAAGAGAAGGTGCAGGCATACTAAGAGTCATTGCAAGGACCATGGCTGACTGCGAGGTTGTGAAGTCTTGTGTGTCTGGCAGTTAACAGCCTCATAATGTAATTCTCAATCCAGGGGAGCTGGATCACAGCCCCTTCCTGAAAACGATGGTTTCCTGAGCTGACCTCCCTGATTCTAGACGTGAGTGAGCTTGCTGTGGCTATTTAGGGCTGAAATGCACTCTGAGCATATTCATCAATGCCCTCTTCCATCCGACTACATCACACAGGACCTCGGCAGTGAAAACAGGTTCAGGGAGAGGACTGTGGTTAAAGTCCAGTTTCAAGTTAAGCCTGGCTTTTGCCTTAACACCAATCTACGCTTGCAGCAAAATTGTATCTTATTTTTTCCCCTCAACTGTATCATTGGTTAAGGGACGTGGTGGCACTGCGGGTTAGACTGATGCTGCTGAGCTTGCTGACCGGAAGGTTGGCAGTTCAAGACCATGCGACGGAGTGAGCTCCTGTCGCTTGTCCCAGCTCCTGCTAACTTAGCAGTTAGAAAGCACCTAAAAATGCAAGTAGATAAATAGGTACCACTTCGGTGGGAAGGTAACGGCATTCCGTGAGCTACGGCGTATAGTCCTGCCAGCCACATGACCACAGAAGCTTGTCCTTGGACAAACGCCAACTCTTCGGCTTAGAAACAGAGATAAGCACAGCCCCCACAACTTGACCATTCGGTCGTGGGGAAACCTTTACCTTTACTTTTTATTATTGATTAACTGTGAGGCTGGCGTTTTTCATGCTTCCCTGTGAAAAGGCAATCGTTTCTGTGCATAGAACATAGCACATCAGGAAAAAGAATAGAATCCTTTTATTCAATATGTAACAGCCCAATTCTCACCAACTTTCCAGTGCCGATGCAGCTACAATGCAGCCCCAAGGTAAGGGAACAAATGTCCCCTTTACTTACCTTGAGGAGGCTTCCATGACTGCCCTCCACCACAGAATGCAGTGCATGCCACATTTCCATGGCTGCATCAGTGCTGGAAAGTTGATAAAGATTGGGCTGCTCATTTCCAACGTGCAGAGACATTTGTTTTAATGGCACAACAGTCTAAAATGAAACAATCCCACCTGCAGTCTGAATGGTACAATCAAGGAAAACCTGTACTGCATTTTCTGCATCTTTTAAAAATCCTTTCAAGCCATGCTTTCTTTTCTGGGTGCAATACTACAAAATTGCAGGGTTGCCAATTTTCCATGTGCCACCTGTAGCTCTGTCTCTAACAGGGCCTTAGGTCACAACCCGAACCTGGAGTTAGGCCGGCACAGTTAGGTCAGCAAAGTTTGGCCGGCACAAAGGCCACCGTAAAGCACATTTGGACCACACTTGGAGTCAGGGAGGATGGTGCACTTCTGTGTGGTGCTGGCCCCTCTGACTCCAAGAGTGTTCCAAACATACTTTAAAGTGTCCCTTGTGCTGGCCTAACTGTGCCAGCCTAACTCCAGGTTAGAATTGCACTCTTCCTTTGCAGCCATTAGCAAATAAAAGCATGTATTGCTAGGATGGAAAAAGAGCATGAGCCAACATGTGCCATTGAAAACTTGGTGATATTACTCCCCAAAAATGTCTGAATCTGGTACACAACAACAACCTACACTGTTCAACCATTCAAGGGGATTCCTCTTCCCAAGTATCCAAGTCATTTCCGTTGTATATTTCAAAACATCCATTTCTACCGCCAAGACAATTTTGTTTATTTAAACCTCTTCTATAGTAACGTTGGATAAAAAAATAAAAATATTGAATATCCCAATGCTGGATAAAAAAGGTTATAATTCATTGTGCTTCAATAAGACAATCTTCAAACCAATATGCTTTTCCATTCCCCCCCCCCAAGATTTTTACTGGAATGATTGATTGCTCACTGCACTGCACCTGTTTGGGAACTTGAAATCAACGCAAATGGATTTCTGTTTCAACTTCAGCATCCCTTAGACACTGGAAACAAAAAGCCTGAAGAAGTTAAGTTGATCTGTCCAAGGCGACCCAGAATGCCAAGAACATAAATGCAATCATCTCTCTCTTTCTCTCTCCGCTCCCCAGAGTTCATCCCTAATCCAATAAAATTGAGGGCACAGAACAAAGAAAAATGATTACAGTACTTCTTCCAAACCCACAGTCTTGTCAGAACGTGAGAAGATCCCTGCAGATTTCAGCATCTCATTCAGCATTCTGACTTCCACAGTGGCCAACAAGAGGCCTCCTGGAAGACCACAAATGGAACATGAAGATGAAACAACTTCCCTTCTGCTTCCCCCCAACACCTGGTTGGTACTCAGATTTTATTGTCTCCTGATCTTTGTAAGTTCTGAGTGGCTTTCATGTCTAATAGCAGCAGCAGATCTATCATCCATACATTCCCCACTTTAATGCCATCTAATCTCATTGCAGTCACCAACTTTGTATTAGCAAACTCCACAAATCAATCGCATATTGTGCAAAGAAGCAATTTCCTTGTCTGCCCTGAGACCCCAGCCAATCAAGTTCTTTGATGACCTCAAGTCTACTATGATGGGAAAAGGAGAAAAACTTCTCTCTATCCAGTTCCTTGATCCCTAGCATGCTTAGAAACCTCCCCTCTTATGATAACTCTTATCATATTTCCTCCAAAAATCTTTAGTCAAATAGCAATAATTACACCACCAATAAACCTATATTTGATCCACCACTACAACTTATATTTGCTCAACTGCATTTTTTTAGTAGAACCATCAAACATTCCTTTTAGGAACCTCATCAGGGAGGACTAAAAGTCAGCATTGCATCAACAGTTCAGATGATCAGTCTCACGCTTGGACAAACAGATTCAAATGCTAACTCAACAGACTTAGCAGGTGGCCTTGGACATGCTGCAATGCTGCAGTCTCCACTTGCCATTATATAAAATCAAATTGCACTTGCAGACACCAGGTATAGGCTGTAAAGCCCAACGAGAAGATCTCTCTAGGATGAATTGCTATGTACCTAATTGAACTTCTCTTGAATCTACTTCAAGCTTGGAAACAATACTGAAAAGCTTCAGTTGAACCAGTTATTAACCACCAAGAACATAAGAAATATCCAGTTGAAACAATTCACCAACCCTTGTCACCCAACAATAGCTGAAATTGAAAAAAAACAACGCTTTGGAGATTGAATTCAACATTTCACGGCTGTGAGAATGTAGGGGGAAATTCTACAAAACTTTCAAGTGGACCAAATGTCATCTCTACCTCCCTTCTGCTTCCCATGGGAAGGCTAACCTAGATCCATTAGGGACCACCCCTGACACTAGCATCAGCTAAATATAAGAACATACAGAGGAGGTTAAGTACCCACTGTACACACTGTGGTGTAATGGATAGGGGTGTTTGACATGGGCCAGAAAAACTGGGGTCACAGCCCTTTCCTCAGCTGTGAACCTACTTGATGACCTTGGGTCATTCACTCTGGCCTAACCTACAAGACTGCGGTGAGAATAAAAGAGGAGCAACTCCATGTGTTCTGTCTGTGGGATACAAACACGATAGCAGACTCAGAATGGGTTCTCCTCAATTTATCCTCTTTGTGTTCCTTTCTGGAGGACCACTCACCCACACCTGCTCCCTTAGAGGGCTCCCATGTCCATGCTAGGTACTCAAGAAAAGACCTTTTTTTCCTCTTTCCCCCATACAGTCCAGTTTTTTTGTCTACGTCCAATTGATGATGCACACTCACAGCACAAACCCATGTGTATCTACTCAGAAGTAAGTCCCACTATGTTCAATGGGGCTTAGTCCCAGGAAGGGGGTATCCAGGATTGCAGACCAAATGTCCCATCCATTAGGCAGGATAACTATTGGGAAAAAAACCCCACATCTTTGCTAATGACTTGTCATGAGACAGCTTTCGCCTAACAATGAGGCACTCCTGGCTGCATTGGGGACCCTGATCAATAGGAGATGAATAAGCCTATACAGGTAGCCCTCCTAAGGTTGACTCTACAGAAAGAAGAATGGTCCAAGAGGAAGTACCTGATGGATGGAAGTCACAGCCTGCCTGGGGATGACCACCTGCATCACGACTTGCAGGAGGGAGGTGACTAAGCCAGCCAGGATGGCCCAGGTGAGGGGCAAAGGCAGCATGCTGTAGGTGGCAAAGAGGGTGAAGAGCACGTAGCCAATGCCGTCGCCCAGGAGACCACAACCCAGGCCAGCAGCAAGGATCTGCGTGGCCATGGCCACCCAGGTGACCACTCCGCTGTACTGCAGGTAGGTGTAGGATGTTGTGTCTTTCCTGACCACCACTAAGGCACAGATGACCACCTCGATGCCCGTGAAGAAGCCCAGGAGGATGCCCTTGATGGGGTCCATGGGGGCGGAGGCCAAGGTGAGGTGGAGCAGCAGGAGGGTCAGCTTGGTCAGCACATCCAAGATGTTCACCACCACCTCGGATTTGCGTCTCTGGCCCAGGAAGTAGCGCTGATAGAGCCGCTCCAAGTCCCGGGATTTGAAGGAGTTGCGCAAGGTGGGGAAGATGACGCCCCGGTAGGTGTAGCCCCAGTTGAGGAAGAAGTCCGAGTTGCTGGGAGCGCAGTCCAGGTGAAGGAAGCCCAAATCACCGCTGCTGCTGGTGCGCTCCGGGAAGACTTTGGTGCCCCCGTTGTTGTGGCCGCTGAGACTCTTGCCTGCGGACTGGCGCCGGGGATGGTGGGAGTGGTTGGAGCAGCAGGACTCCTCCGAGCCGAGGGCTTTGCCGCCGCTGTGCTCCTGGATGAAGCGCTGCTCCGTGATGTGCCGCACGGCCGTCTGCCACAGCAGGCGCTGGGAGCGTGCACTGCCACTAGGGGGCGTCTGGTTGATGGTGTACAATTCGTCGCTGTCACTCAAGCAGCGGACCTCGGACAGCTCCATCGCGTGGCTCGGGGCAAGAGGGGGAGTGTATTACATTGAAAAACGGCGGCTGTCCCCCTGCCCACTTTGTGGGGGGGAATCCAGAGTCAGCCAGTTATTGCAGAAGCAAGTGGTCTCCCCATGCCCTCTCTGGCCGTGAATTTTCTTTTGCTTGGGAAGTTGCATCCCCACCTCCCCCAGGTATTGCGGATGGGGAAGGGGTGGAGATTAGTGGGGCCCTTTACAAAGAGGTGGTTGGAAAAGTCCAGGGAAGCACAATCAAAGCCATATGCTCATCAGTCCCTGCTTGGCACTGTGGAGACCCAAGCTGAGAAGGAAAAGGGGAGCATCGAACAGGCAAGAGGGCCCCTCTGACTCAGAGCATGAATGTCCCCCAACGAGAATGGTCTGGTAGCATCCATCCTACATTCAGAACATATGGTCCAGAGATAATAATCTGAAGCTGCTTGATAAGGATTCAGGACTTGCGCCTTCTAGCCCTGTTTTGTCTTCTCCGACAGGTGGTGGCTCACCAAGGTTTCCAGCAGAAGTCCTTCCTCCTCTTGTATTGGGGCTTAAGAACCTCGTAATTGGAGGTGATGGGCATTGACCCCAAGACCTTCTGAATTCAAAGCATGTGGTCCCCACTTGAGAGAAAGACTGTGCGATCCTATATAGTGATAGATATTCAGAGATACAGATATATATTTTAAAATTGTATAGGAGGCTATAGTTACGACAACAACATGCAACTTCTCAGGAACCAGGAAAGGAGAGAATCTGGAGAGGTTTGGCTGTTTTCACACTGGTACCTAGATCTGTACAGATGCAGCTGGGAGGGCTACAGGAGATCGCTGGTTTTGCTATAATCCTCGAAGAAGTCGCCTATCAGCGGCAGCCATCCGTGCAACAAGGAAGGGAGGATTAAAACGTAACAAGAAATAAATGCACGAAGTGGGAAGGGAAAAAAAAAAAAAACCAGGGTGCCTTCTTCGGCGGTTCCCGCTACTGCAATTGACAAGGCAGGGGGTGGTCCAGGCGAAAGGCGAGGCGTGAAATTGACAAGGTCAATGAGGCTTGCGAAACCGCCGGCTCTTCCTGACCGGGAGCGAATTGCCAAGCGCGAAAGGGAAGCGACCCTTTGAATTCCAGACCACTCCAGCCGGCGGGGAAGGAAAGAGTTTTCCTTTTCTTTCTTGAGATCGGTGACTTGAAGCGAGACATGGCCGGCTGGGGGAGGGAGGGGAGGGGCGCGCGAAGGAGAGGGCAGTGAGGGAGGGAGGGAGAGAGGGAGGGGATCAAGTTTCGGCGACTTCAGCCCTTCGTTCCCCTCGGAAGGAGAGAAGCCATCGCTGGACTGGCGGGGCACGAAGGGATCGCCTTCGACGAGCCTCCTCGCAGCGCCCGCGCTTCCCGTGTCGCTTTAAGTTGCTTCGGTCCTCGAGAGGCGACGGTCATCCCCTCCTCTCTCACCCCCCCCCCCTCCCGGGAGCCTTCAGTCCGACGTGCCCCTTCTTCGCGCTGCTGCTTTGCAGGCTTCGAGGCAAAACGGCGAGGGAAGGGAGCCCGGGTCGCCCTCCAGCCAGTGCGGGATGGCGGGAGTTCGGGGCGCCTGGAAAGTGAGACGGCTCCTGCCCTCCCCGCCGGGCTGCCGTTGGAGCGCCTCGTTCGCCCGCTGCTCCGCTCAGCAGCCCCCCGTCCAGCCCTCTGCAGAGAAGACGCGCTGCTCGGGGCAGTTCCGCCGGCCAGGCATCTCCACGCGTCCCGCGGCGCCGCTCTGATTTCCTGCAGCCCCGCTTTCCTGCAGCCGCGTCCAGGCGGCGTTGGCGAGGCTGCGGGCGAGAGCGAGCGAGCGACGGCTGAGCCCGAGCGCGAGTCCCGGCTGGCGCTTCTCTCGCCGCCTGCTACTGGGAAAGGCAGAGCCCGGCTCGGTCAGCTGATGGCCCAGTGACGTCAGGCTCTGCTGCTCCCGCTCCCGTGTGCGCCCACTTAAAGAGGAGCCGTTTCTCTGCTCCCCCCGCCCCGCCTGCCCGCCAGCCCCGCGGACGCGCCACGCGAAGGAGCCGAGTGGCCCAGGCAGGCAGACAGACGCCCCCCCCCCTTTGGAAAGCCTCCCCGAGCCTGCAGGGCTGCGAGCGCAGACCCCGCTGCGGACTGCCAACGCCGCAGGCAGGCAGCCAGCGTGTGCGTCCTCGGGAGTGCAGGGGGCTGGCTGGCTGGCTGCGTCGCGAGACTCCTAGCCAGTCTCGGGAGCTCTCTGCCCGCAAAGAGATTCCAGTGACAGGTGAGAAATTCGCGGTGGTAAAACGAAGGTCCGTTTCCTCAGCTTTCCATCCGCTGCCCCCCCCCCCGGGCGTCAGGCAGTAATGGCATCTAAGTGATTTAGCAACAGGTACTCACTTTTGATTGGCACTTGTGTTGGGGCCCGCCCACCGGAAGTGAGGTCATAGCCAGAACCCAGGAACTGCCCCCAGGAACTGCCGCACCTCCTCGGTAGGCTGCGTGGCGGCCCGGGATAAGGCCTGGGAGTCCCGGGCCTTCTCTGGGGCCACCGCACGGGCTACTGATTCCCCCCCCCAGGAACCACCGCTCCTCCTCAGGAGGGAGCCCCAGGCAGCCTACCTGCTCACGCTGCTGCCGCCGTCGGTCTCCCTCGCTCCGCTGCCTGCCTGCCTGCCTGCCTGCCTGCCTGGCTCTGAGAACGTGCAGCCAACTCAAACGTGCAGGCAATTCAAATGTTGCAGGGGGCAGAGCGGAGCGCTGATGGAGTCAATGAGTGGGCAGGCGAATGGGCGGGGCCAGCCCTAATTCTAGGAACAGGTATGCGCGTACCCCCACGAACCCGCTACATGACATGTCTGGCTTCAGGGGATGTGACATGACAGTCCCCACCCCCACCAAGTCCCCCAAAGCAGATCTAATTTTTCCACTTTCCGCGTGGGAGAGGGCGAGCCTTCAGGATAATGGGTGAGGGCTCAACAACGTTCCTTGGGGGGCTCTTCCTCCTGCCCCCATTGGCCCAGTCTCTCCACCAGCCCAGAGTGAAGGTGAGCAAGTGAGAGGGAGAGCTACTCTATGAATGATTGCTTCTGCACCTTCTAGAGCAGGGGGTCCCAACCTTTGAGAGTCCATGGGCCACTGAAACAAAACCTGGAATTGGCATGGACCACATGCAGCCCCCACCCCACCCCACCCCAGCCCCTGCACAAAAAGTACAATTTGTAATATTGGGAGAAGATTCGTTAGCGATTTATTAGTGATGTCCAAGTGGGCCCCCGTATCCACGGATTCCGTATCCATGGTTTCAATTATCCATGGATAAGGCGGGGGCCCCCTTCTTTTATTCAAAAGCAAAAAAAAACATTTTGCGCAAGGTGGGGGCAGGGGAGAACTCACATGTGAGTGGGGGTGGGGTCAGGGATGGGACATGTCAACACCCGGGAACACATGTGAGTGGGGGTGGGGTCAGGGATGGGACATATCAACACCGGGGCACACGTGAGTGGGGGTGGGGTCAGGGATGGGACATATCAACACCCGGGAACACATGTGAGTGGGGGTGGGGTCAGGGATGGGACATATCAACACCCGGGAACACATGTGAGAGGGGGTGGGGTCAGGGATGGGACATATCAACACCGGGGCACACATGTGAGTGGGGGTGGGGTCAGGGATGGGACATATAAACACCTGGGCACACATGTGAAGGGGGGCAGGGATGGGACATATAAATGGGCCATCTGTATGCCTGGTGAGTAGCTGGGGGTCGGGGATGGCACCTATAAGCACCCGGGCGAAGCCGGGTACATAAAAGCTAGTCTATATATATAAAGAAGAGTGTATGTATGTGTGTATGTATGTGTGTGTGTATGTTTGTTTCACATAGGCTCCGCAACGCCTGGACCGATTCGCGCCAAACTCGGCACCCGGGTGCCTTGGCCCCCCGAAACCATCGCTGTGCAGTTTTGGAATGGATCGCGCCCCCACGGGCGCGCTTACAAGCGAATTTGTGGTTCTCTGTGGACGGCTATGGGCTGAACCGAACATTCCGAGGCTCTGATGATGACATGATGAGATGCAAATGACATGCGGAATCTTCAGGCAGCAACTGAACTCTTGACAGTTGAAGACAAACAGCAGCCAATCGGATACAGGGCCAGGGAAATGTGTTCTGTGGAAATGTGGGGGGTCCCTGCTTAGCAGTGGACAGTTGGCACAAGGTGCTGTGGCTGTTGCTCTCTCTCTGAAAGTTTACTTTCACTGTGTAATGTAAGGCAATTGGGCAGGTGCAACCAAAGGCTACAAAGATGAAACAACAGCGTACACAGGAAACACCTGAGGGGAAAAAAATGACTTGCAACGTTACATCACAGAGCTGCTACATCTAGAGCAACAGAAACAGTACAACAGCGCGACAAAAGACTACACAATAAGAGAGACAGAGCTGCTACATCTAGAGCAACACAAAGAGTACAGCAGCGTCACAAACGGCTACAGGATATGAAACAGAGGGCTACTACATCTAGAGCAACAGAAACAGTACAGCAGCAGGGATGGGACATATAAACACCCGGGCACACATGTGAGTGTGGGGGGCTCAGGGATGGGACATACAAACACCCGGGCACACATGTGAGTGTGGGGGGCTCAGGGATGGGACATACAAACACCCGGGCACA
>JAJKFI010000024.1:11603885-11638351 GCA_029204185.1 Lerista edwardsae
ATGCCAGTTTCAGCCAGTTCTGGACTGTGAGATGTGAAACTGCAACACCCCCCCATTTCGTCTCGGAAGTCTTCCTTTGGCGCCAGGTCCAGCATTTGAACTGCTTCTTTGAACTGTGGCGCAGGAAGAGCTTTGGTTAGAATGTCCGCGATGTTCTCCTGCGATGGGCAGTAAAGCACTTCAATGTCCCCATTTTGGACTGCCTCTCTGACATGTTTGTGCTTTATGTCCACATGCTTGGAGTGCATCCGGATTCGTTCTGACCCAGCAATCTGGATGGCAGACTGGTTGTCCATCCAGATTCGGATTGGATTTACCTGTGGAGCATCCAAATCCGACATCAATTGCCTGAGCGTGTGAAGATAGTTGGTCACAAGACTCAAGGCTGTGTATTCACTTTCCAGTGTCGAACACGCAACAGTCTTTTGTTTTTGTGAACCCCAATCTATCACGCAATCCCCAAGACGTATGGCATAGCCAGTTGTAGATCTTCTGGTGTCATCTCCCCCAAAGTCACTGTCTGCAAAAACCTCCAATTGCAGTGCTCCTTTTGGGGCGATGTGGTACCTGTGGGTGCTAGTCCCTTTCAAGTACCGGAGAATACGCTTTAAGGCTACCCAATCTGCCTGAGTTGGGTTTGCAGCTTTCCTGCTCAGGTGATTGACTGCAGCGCCAATGTCTGGACGCGTCCAGCATGCAAGATGTGTAAGTGAACCCAATAGTGAGAGGTACATATTCTGGTTTGGAAATGGTGCAGACTCTTCTGCTTTCTCCCCCCTTCCAACCACCATTGGAGTTGCAACACTCTTGCTGTCCTGCATGCCCCATTCTTGAAGCAGGGCATGGATTTTACTCTCCTGGCTGAGGAGAAAACCAGTACTGTCAGCTGTGCGTTCAACCTCCACTCCCAGGTAACGATTGACAGGACCAAGACATTTAAGGGTGAATGCTTTTTTCAGCTGTTGTGTGACCTGATTGATCTGTTGTTCCGTTCGTGCAAGAACTAGCAGGTCATCAACAAAACACAGAAGAACACACAATTTGTCCCCTTTTCCCTTCTTGAAAAGGCATGGATCAGCTGTGGAGGGTGTGAACCCTAACTTTTGCAGCTGCTCCTTAAGGCATAAGTGCCAATTTCTTCCACTTTGCTTCAACCCATACACAGATTTCCTGAGGCGAAAATGTGAGTTGTTACATTGCACCCCTGGGGGTATTGTGATATACACTTCTTCCTGCAGTTTTGCATGCAGGTACGCTGTTCCCACATCAAAATGATGCACTTGAAAACCTTTGCTGGCTGCTACAGCAAGCGCTGCTCGTAGCGTTGTGGCTGAGAGCGTGGGGGAGTAGATTTCCTCAAAATCTACACCTGGAATTTGCTTACAGCCACGAACCACCAAACGTGCTTTCTTTAAGGGCTCAGCACCTTCCTGATCCTTTAGAACAAACACCCATCTGGAATCAATTGCATGCTTTCCAGCTGGTAATTTTGCTGGTTCAAAAACCTCCAGGTTGTGCATTGCCCTCAATTCAGTTTGAATAGCCTGGAGCCATCCTTCCTTCTCGGGTGGCGGTAATTCCAAGACATCTTGGTATGTCTGGGGTACCTTTCCCACCTCCACCTGATAGGTTAATCTCTGAGGTGGCACTCCACGCAAAGCCCTAGGAGGAAGGATGCGTCTGGTTGGAACAGTTTGTTCTGGAGTGGTTCCCTCTGAGGAAGTGCTTGTGTCCAAGCCTGGACTGGCTTCCCCCGCTCCCCCCCCTTCCAGCAGCCTGTTAGAGCTTGCTGGTGTGGCAGGACTCTCTAGAGTTCTCTGAGGTGATGCTGCCGGCTGATCAGGACTGCTTTCTAATCTTGCCTCCCCCCCATTCTCTCCAGCCTCACTGGGGATGCTGACTGTTTGCTCAGCATGATCTGGCAGCATACTTTGCTCAGAGAAATCATAAGAGTTGGAAATGGTGACCGTTCTGTGGTCAGGATTGAGAAATTTGAGCGCTTTGCAATTTGGTTCTACTCCAATGAATTGCAGCCTCTTGGCTCGCGGTGCGCCTTTCCTGCGTGTCTCCCGATCTGCATGGACGAAAGCATGTGACCCAAACGTCTTTAGGAATGCGAGATCGGGTGGTTTACCGTATAGCTTGGTGTAGGGGACCCCTTCAATTGAACGGTGATACACACGATTAGAAATGAACACAGCATATCTCATCGCTTCTCCCCACAACCCTTTGGGCAGCTTTGATTGCTCCATCAGCGCTCTGACCATGCTCTGGAGCTCCCCATTTTTTCTCTCCGCCACCCCATTGTGTTCTGGGGTGCGAGGAGCGGTGAGTCTGTGAGTGATGCCCTGCCTTTCCAACCATTGAGACATCTCCCCACTGAGAAATTCACCTCCCCGGTCGGTTTGAATTGCCACTACGGGATGCTCAAACCGTCTCTCCACCCACCTGACCCAATTGCGAATTTTATTAAACGCCTCAGACTTTTGACGCATCAAATATGCAAAGCTGTACCTTGTAGCATCATCCACAACGGTAAGAACGTACTGCGCCCCCCCAGCTGTCTTTTTCAATGGCCCAATCAAGTCCATATGCACCAGCTGGAAGGGAGTCTGGGTCTGGCGGCTGCTGAACTTCGGGATGCTTGCGCGATGCGATTTAGTGATTTTGCACACCTCACAATCCACAAATGCGTCGCAATCTTTCAAGTCCATTCCGCGCACAAGTTCAGCTGTCTTCTTCACGTAGTCATGGTTCAAATGTGCTAATCGCAGATGCCACAAATGCGGGCAGAGTCCGTGCTTCGGTTGATTGAAGTACGCACTTGCCTGCTGCTTTTCTTTCGCCTGCGCTCCAAGCACAAACAGCCGGTACACTCGGGGTACAGTCACGCAGAGACTCCCCCTCTTCAGAGTGCAGGTGTTGTCTTGGAAAGTAATTGTAAATCCTTCTTCCTGGAGAGTGCCAAGGCTGAGCAGATTCCTGGACATCGTTGGCACGCACAGCACATTTTTCAAGGTGGTCTGCAGTTGAGGCAGAAACACGTCTCCAGCGCAGCTCACAGGAGCTGCTTTCCCATTTGCGAGAGCAACAGTTTCACGGTCTGTCGCGCGCTTACTCGTGAGTAAGTCTGCAGAAGTCACAATGTGATGGCTTGCTCCCGAGTCGAGCAACCAGGATTCTCGCGTGCGCACTCCTTCCGCTGAACTCACAAACGCGATGCTCGCTTTGGGTTGCTGTGCATGAGGCTTTCCTTGCCCTGTGCTCTGCTCATCATGGGGCTTTTTCTTCTTCTTGGTTCCTCCTTTCTTCTTGGGACATTGGAGGGCAAGATGATGGATGGAACCACACACATAACACTGGCGCACACTGGAGCATACCTGTGCCTGGGACTCATTTCTGGGTTGCTGCTGCTGCTGCTTTTTCCCAGAATTGTTGTTTTTCCCTTTTCTGAATTCACGCTCTCTTTGATTGTCTTTCCTTTTGTCTGCTTCCTCGAGAAGCCGTGCGACCACAAAGGTGACAGTCAATTGCACCGCTGGGATGCTTTCCAAAGTTAGGGTAAACATGTCCCACGTTTCATCCAGGGAATTTAGGATCGCAAACACTTTGAGCCGCTCCTCCACATGTTCCCCGACTGCTTCTAGGTCTTTGAGGTTCTGCTGCATCGCTCTCAGGTGGACTCGTAAGTCGCCCCCCGGTTCTAGACGCGCCCGCCACAATTTGCGTGTCAGAACCATGCTGGAGGTGAGAGTTGCCCTGGCAAACAGCTCCTTCAAAGTGTCCCAATAGTGCTTGGCGTGCTGAAGACCCCTCACGTAAACCAAAAGATCTTCAGAGATTGCAAGCCCGATGGTGGCTTTCGCCTTCCTGTCAGCTGCCACCTCTGCGGCATCTCCGGCTGCAGGAAGCGTTTGCGTGCGTTGCCACAAGTCCTCGCGTTCCAACAGCAATTGCATCTTATGAGCCCACTGCACATAATTGCTGTCGTTGAGGAGTGGAACTTGAACGCCAAAGGGCGCCGTCGCGGCGGCGGCGGCGGGGGGTTGCTGCGCCATCACAATCCCGGGCGCAGCGGGCTGCAACGGTGGTATTTGAGGCGGTGGCAGAGGATGGAAAGCGCCCTGCCCGGGAACGAGCGGCGGCGGCGGCGGGGCGGGCGCTTGGCCGTCGGGAGGCCCCGCTGGGGGAAGGAGAGGTCCGAGATCGTCGTCTTCCGACTCGCCCTCTCCGCTTTCCTCGCTTTGCTCGGGTTCCCCTCGGACGCCAACGTCCTCTCCCTCGGATCCGTTCTCGAGGTCTTCCTCCTCCTTCACTCCACCGGTGGCTCCCTCCTCATCCGACATCTGTCAGGGTGTCGGCGAGTTGGAGGATGCAGCCGCATTCACAGTTCAGTCTTCGCTCCGCTCTGCTCCGCGGATCGGGTCCTCGGCGAGCCCCTGCAGGGTTACGGCTGACTCTTCCGCAGCGCGGCGTGCGCTGGAAACCATAACCTGTTGTGTATTTGTGTAAATAGTAGCAGAGTTGGGGGCTTGGAGACCCATTCTAGCGCTTGGCTTAGCGCTCCGGTGCGAAGGACTGAAGCAATCGCCACATTTCCATAACAAAGTCTCTTTATTGTAGCGAAAGTAAGAAAGGTACAAAGGTTCAATCTGCCGGCTAGGAAAGCCGGTAAAGTCTATGCCGCTCGCAGGCGGCCGTTTCAGTGCAGCTTTACATCTTAAGCACACACAGTGAAAAACTCCTTCTAACAACAGAACAAAGGGATGCAGCCAGAGTGTATCTGGTAGGTGGATACCTGAAGACCCCTTGTGCCCCATTTTACCCAATGGGGTGACCCTTAGAACACTATGAGCTCATGGGAATGTGCAGTGTTTGCAGCCAGGGCTTCCCGTGTGAAACTGTCTGCTTATTCTACACTATCAAGAAAGGGAGTACAACTACTATCCCTAACAAGCTGGGAAGCTGCCTGCTGAAGGACACACAGGTGTTCTATCTGATCCTCAGACGGAGAGACGGAATGCCAGTTTCAGCCAGTTCTGGACTGTGAGATGTGAAACTGCAACAGAATGCATCAGTGACATCCTTCAAAACACACACCAGTCGAAATACATAGCAGAAAATGTGCCAGGCTCAGAATTGACTGATGTCTCAGTGTAACTCATTCCAGCTTCGAAACAATTGGGTGTTGCAAATGCAAACTTCTTTAGTTCCCGGCATCAGAGGAATCCAGCCCTCCTGACTTAGAATGTTCACTGACCTCTTTGAACAGACTGACTGGCACGCAGAGATCTGCATTAAAGCACATAAAAAGGTGCTTCTGGGCCTTTGGTATTAGCACCAGCAATAACGACAGAGCAATAACACAGTCACAATATGTGAGGGTTTGGATCATGTTGTGCGGAACACGGCCTCCAGCCAGTACAAGAAACATGGCTTTTGTA
The DNA here is from genome assembly GCA_029204185.1 of Lerista edwardsae. Classification (NCBI taxonomy): domain Eukaryota; kingdom Metazoa; phylum Chordata; class Lepidosauria; order Squamata; family Scincidae; genus Lerista; species Lerista edwardsae. The sequence goes on from JAJKFI010000024.1 coordinate 11,609,330, forward strand.
CAGGTATACAAGGATCATGTGGTGGACCCCTGGCTCAGTGGGGGAGCATGTGCATTTCCTGGAGGATGTCCCAGGCTGAATTCTGAGCATTACCTATTCAAGACTGTCAGGCAGAAGACCTGGGAAAGGCCTTTGCCCTTGATGCTAGACAGCTGTGTTAGAAGGTTTCAGACAAGAGTCATTGAGAGTGCAAGCTGAACCGGGAATTAGGCTGGCACAGGTTGGGCCAGCGAAGTTTGGCTGGTACAAGGGCCAGCGTGAAGCAGGTTTGGACCACTCTCAGAGTCAGGGAAGATAGCGCATGTCTGTGTGCCAGGTTCTCTGACTCCGAGAGTTCTCCAAACATACTTAACGGTGTCCCTTGTGCCAGCCAAACTTTGCTGGCTTAATTTGTGCCGGCCTAACTCCAGGTTAGGATTGAGCTCTCACTGTCTTAGCTTGAGATGCCAGGGATTGACTGAGCCCTCAGAAACCAATCAATTTAGCATGCATACGCATTCGTGTGCATGCACATGTGTGTCTTGTTTTCCTGCCTACAAGAGTAGCCTGGAAGGACTGGGCATCAATGCTATTTAGAGAATATGTACTTGCAATATTTAACTCATCTACATTTCACCATGTATAAACTCCCTGATGGTTGTCATCTTAGTCCAAACGTTTTGGGCTCAGGGTGTCAAAATTTTGGAAAATGGTTAACTTGACTCTGCCGGTGTGTCAAGCCCCTCTCTCAGACAAAAGAGAAACTATTCTTTATATTCATTTATATAAACCAAAAATACAGCGCAATCATGTGTGGTGCTATGTATTACATACTGGAACATCATATAATTACAGAAGTGAAAAATGAGTAAAGCAAATTCAGTTTTTGACAGGTGTTGGTGAACGCTGGTGTGTCACCCCAAATTTTGTACTGTGTCACCTTTGACATGCATGTCATAGGGTCGCCATTACTGTCTTACAGCATAATCCTAGAGGGGGCGGAGCGCCGACGCAACATTGTTGCATTGGCGCTCTGCCATTAGCGCCGACAAGGGAGTGCCTAGCAGCACCCCTGCATCGGCACTAAAGCAGCAGGACCGTCACTGCTGGCAGCGCCAGTCCTGTTGCGCCTGTGCAGCACTTCCCTCGTGTTGGCGGAAGCTGTCCCGTATCGGGATGGGGATTGATGGGAGGGGGGAGGTGGGAGGCGGGAGGCAAGACCTGGGCGGGCTCGGGAGATGGCTGTACGGCCACTTCCTAAGCCCGTCAGCGAGGCCCCGATTCGGGCCACGCGATCTTCTCGGATCTGCGCCCACTCTTTAGCGGGCGCAGATCCGAGGAGCACATAGGGGAGGCTGGAGCCTCCCCTACGGTAAGGGAGCAAACACTCCCTTGCCGCGAGGAGGCTCCAGCCACTCCTAAACAGCATTGGATATGGCGCTGGCCCTTTGACCAGTCCGTCGCTGTTTAGGATTGCGCCCTTAGTCTGTTCTCTCTTTTTGGACTAGGAAACAGAATTGGATGGTGTCTTCCACTGCCACCTCCTTTTGTGAGTAATGAAAGAAATCAGACCTCAAGTCAGTAAAGGGAAGCCATAATTACTCGTTTCATCTTCCTGTTTTGTAATGGGGTGCATTAGTCCGATCCATGCTATTTATAATGAACCCTGTTCTTCCTATTTGTAGCAATTCTGCCAAGGAATAAGGGCATATCATACTGATGAGGGTGATTTTAGTTCGTTCTTCCCATGTAACAAAGGGTAGGATTTCAACTAGCTTCATTACCACAACTCTGTTCTGAGTTCACGCTTTGAACCATCGTTCCAAACATTCAGTAAAAAGAACATCAGGACATGATCTCTGCTCTAATTTATCAGTCATTCAAATGAGCCGGAATCTAACAGTTCCAAGGGGCTTCTGATAAACCCCCATCACAACCGCCCTTCCATGGTGTGTTCCCAGCGTCTGCCTGTCAGTGGTCTACTGGCCCTGAATGTGGACATTCTGTTTGGATAGTATGGCTAAGAGGCGCTGAGAAACCCTTTCGGCAGTTTGCTGCCAGAGAAATTCCAGATTTTAGCATCTCTGTGCTGAGCTGTGCAATCATTGCTGTGCTCCCTTTCCGCACAGAACGTAACTGCAAAAAACTGGCATTTTCCCCAGTCCAAGCAATGCAAGGAGTTTCTCTCTTCCTTTCCAATCTCTGTCCTCAATTTTCTGTAAGGTCTTAGAAACTCGACAGGTGCTGGGAGTGCATTGGGCCATTTCGGTGTTGATTCTGTGTTTTAATATGTGATGGTGGTGGTGGTGGTGCAGTGGCGGATCTAGAGGGCAGGGGGGGCACGAGCCCTGGGCGCCATCTTGGGGCTGTCTAGGGGGGCGCCAGTGGCCCCCACAACATTGCGCGGGTAGACCTGGACTCCGGAGCCCAGATCTACCCATAGGGACCAGCCGCAAGTAGACCTGGGCTCCCTCAAGGGGAGTCCAGGTCTACCCGCGGCCATTTCTAATGGGTAGACCTGGGCTCCCTCAAGGGGAGCCCAGGTCTACCTGTGGCTGGTCCCAATGGGTAGACCTGGTGGGTAGACATGGGCTCCCATGGGGGCATACTTCTATTGGGTGCCCCGGGCGCCATTTTGACTAGGTCCACCCCTGTGGTGGTGGTGGTGGTGGTGTGTGTGTGTGTGTGTGTGTGTGTGTGTGTGTGTGTGAGTGAGAGAGAGAGAGAGAGAGAGAGAGAGAGAGAGAGAGAGTTTTAATATCACAAACCTATTTTGAAGTTGCCCTATTTACAGTGGTGTCATTCAAATGATTTAGGAACAGGAACTCACTTTTGATTGGCACTTGTAGGGAACCTGGAACCAGCCACGGAGCCCGTTAGGATCCGGAACACCCATTCTGGTCCATTCCCCCTGAATGACATCACTGCCTATTTAGCTTCCAAAGGTTATCCCTTTGGAATAGGGACCCAGCCCCCCCGAGTTTGCTATTTGTAGATAAGATGAGCAGATCTTTTTTCTCTCATCCACAGCCATTTCAGCTCCTGTACTGATCTTGACAGGATACCGGGAACAAAGCAATTTCAGTGGTAATCAGGGCAGGGTATTGAGTCGCGCAGCACTCTCTGTTTCAGGCCATTCAAACTGCTCAAATAATGAAGGCATCATTTGCTCATCAGAGCTCCTCTGCGCAGGCAGGGGGTCATCACTAACAGGTTCCATGTAGCATTTTAACCCTTTGTCCTTCTGAATCTCTTGGCACTCTGCAGTACTTTTTGGGCCAGCTAGAAAGCTTGCCCCTGGCTGACTTATTGCAAGTGCAAAGCAGCCAGTGCCCCACTGCACTTGCCTCCCCCCCCCACAGCACCCTCACTACCTGTCTGGGTGCCAGATCCTTCTAACGACCCAGTCTGATTCCCAACTTGCACCTGCTGAGTGCGGGCTTTGCCAGAATGCAATGGTGCAGAAGGGCCATAAAGGACTTCGCCATAGTGCAAGAGTCTGCCCTGGAAGCAGGGCCGGCCTTAAGCCAATGTGGTAGTTAATCTGTGGAATTCTTTGCCACAGGAGGTGGTGATGGCATCTGGTCTAGAGGCCTTTAAGAGGGGATTGGATGGATTTCTGGAAGAAAGGTCCATCGTGGGCTATAGGCAATGATGGATTGTGCAACTTCTTTACATTAGTAGTAGGCTACTTCAGAGTACCGGGTGCAAGGGAATGGCAACAGGATCCAAGTATCTTGTTGTCTCATGCCTCCCTGGGGCACCTGGTAGGCCGCTGTGAGATACAGGAAGCTGGACAAGATGGGCCATTGGCCTGATCCAGCAGGGCTCTTCTTATGTTATCACATTAGGCCCCGCACCTTTTTTGGGGGGGGGGAGGCAAATCAAGGCAGAGAGCATATTGCCTGCTGCTACAGCCGGGATCCCTATGGCTGTAAGTCAGTGGGGCGAGCAAAGCAGCTTTTCCTTGGGCCCTCCCACCTGCCCATGCCTCTAAACTGCCCAAAATGGGCTTCCTGGAAGCTGTTGGCTGTGATGTCATCACATCATCACCAACTATTACTAGATGCCGCGCACAGCACCACAAGCACTATTCTTGGTGAGAGGGGGGCCCCATGAGGTGGGGGGCCCATGGGAATGCATTGTGCCCTACCACTCCTAGAGCCAGCCCTGCATGGAAGGAAGGAAGCTTTTCCAGGGGGGGGGCACATGGATGCCATAAAGGCATGCAACTGGATGTGCCCCAGGCACATTTGCTTGTCGCCACGTGCAATCTGAAAAGAACTATAGAGTAAGCTGTTTGCTTTCATTAATAGACCATTTCTTGAATCAGTTAATGCAACTTCTTAAAAATTCATTGAGCATTTCTGAGAAGCAACACAAGTCAGCATAAGCATGTTTGTTAATGTGGTTTTTCCCTTGTCATTTCTCATTTCAGTTTTGTTCAGAAAAATGGCTGCCCTGAGAAATGTATGTTGTTGTTTTTTAATCGAAGATACCCTTAAAAAGGGCCAAAGGAAAAAAAAATCAGTGTAGACAGTCCACCTATTGCTTTGTCCTGACTCATGTTACCTGCTTGGAAAAATGACAAAACAGCATTGAAGAAAGTCTGTTACTGGTTCTTGGGATGGGGGTTATACTATTTTTGCAGGCTTCTCTGCTGTTCAGGGAATTTGCCTGAAGGTTTTCAAGCACTTAAAAGAGTTGTATGCTCAGATGCTGCAGGAACTGATGACGAAGAAGAGCAACAAAATGATTAAAGAGCTCTTGGACTTGACTTGGGAGAAGAGGGGAAAAAAAGAAAATTAAATATGTATCACTTGGCCCAGCTGAGACCAACTGGTGAGGAGGTTTGAGAAACAGCTACTCATATTCTGAGGGTGTAAGACGGAGAAACGGAATAGCGAAGGAAGGGGAGGCTGGAAGGCTCTTTCATCACTTGGATGAATTAATGGGTGGGTTTGCAGAAAGTGCTAACCTGAGTTCCGTTGAGTCACGGGAGGTGCAATGTGCCATGGCTTGGCTTGGCTTCAGATGTGTGAACATGTGCAGCCGAGGGCTGATTCATATCACATTTGCATCCAAGTCATTAACATCTTCATCAATGACTTGGGTGAAGGGATACAAGGAGGCCCGGCAGAGGGTACCAAACTGGCAGTGCAATCCAAGCGCACCCTTAGCGTCAATGCTATGTGGTAGCGTTGACGTGTCATCGGTAGCGCCGACGCATCGGCGCCGAGCAGCACCCCCGCATCGGCGCTAGTGCTCTTAGGCTGACAGCGAGACTCCCTCGTGCCGACCAAAGCCGGTCTGTGCAAGAGAGGCTCTGTCCCGTTCTGGAATGGGGATTGGCAGGGGGGGAGGGAGATTGTGTGGCTTGGTGGAGGGGAGGGAAATACGGCTGAATTCTATGCCCGTCCAGGAGGCCATGTGGCCCTGATTCGGGCCACGTGGTCTCCTTGAATCTGCACCTGCTGTTCAGCAGGTGCAGATCTGAGGAGCGCATAGGGGAGGCTGGAGCCTCCCCTACGGTAAGGGAACAAATGTTCCCTTGCTGTCGGATATGGCGCTGGACTGCCGGCCTTGCCATTCTGGCGCTCGGAAGGATTGCACCCTGGGAGGAGGAGTAAACAGGCAGCCCAATCCTGAACTGCCTAGCTGCCATGGGTGCAACGGTAGCCAAAAAGCCACTGCTGCGTCCAGTGGCAGTGAGGCAGCTGCTGGAGTCTCCCTGGGAGAAGGGGATATTTGTTTCCTTCCCCCAAGGAAAGCCTCACTTGCAATGGGGCTTCTTGGCTCACCGCCAGCTATGTTGCTGGCAGTGATTCGAGCAGCCCCATGTCCCACCCCCTCATGGTGCCTCTGTCCCACACCACAGCCAGGCCCATTAGGATTGGGCTGCAAGTCTATCTAGCTCACTAGCACTGAGATATCGGGTATTTCTTAGCCTGAACCTGGGATGCCGCAGACTGCATTTGGGACTCTCTGTATGCCAAGGATGTGTCCATTCCCATGTCGATGAGCTATGAACCCTCCCTGAATGGGGCTATGGTAAGCGAGGCATGAGAAGGGACCTTTTCTCCATTCTTCTAAGCTGAGCAGATTGGATGGAGCAGGTCCCATTCAGATCCACTACTGTTCAAGATTTAAAACATGTGTACAGCCATGTTGATGGACGCGATGCTGTTAGAGAGCACTTTCAGAAATGCGTGTCTCAGGAATGGGAAGTGGCTCTCAAGCTTCAGCCCTGCTAAAGAGGGCTCTGAGTGTGCTAAAGAGGAATTAGTCTTACTGTCCTCATCTCTAATTCAGCAAATAGATTAAATTGGGAGCCTGCTTTTTGCTGGGGCCTCCTTCGCCTCGATTTCCATCAGAGAAGTCCTTAATATATTCCCTTGGGGCCAATTATGTCAGCTAAAGACAAACTATTAAGGTCATTTCATATTGGATTAATTAGCTGTGCCTTGGAAACAGACACACATCTCTGGTTCCCAAGAGGTTGCCTTGTTTCAGTCTCCCCGACTAATTCCAATGCCATCCCTCTGTGCTACTGTTCATTGACAGTACTGACAGTGTCAGTCAGTCACATAGTGTGTACTAAGAACATAAGAACATAAGAAGAGCCCTGCTGGATCAGGCCAAAGGCCCATCTAGTCCAGCTTCCTGTATCTCACAGCGGCCCACCAGGTGCCCCAGGGAGGCATGAGACAACAAGATGCTTGCATCCTGTTGCCACTCCCTTGGTACTCTGAAGTAGCCCACCACCTTTGTAAGGAGGTTGCATAATCCGTCATTGCCTATAGCCCACGATGGACCTTTCCTCCAGAAATCCGTCCAATCCCCTCTTAAAGGCATCAAGACCAGATGCCATCACCACCTCCTGTGGCAAAGAGTTCCACAGATTAACTAACTGCTGGGTAAAAAAAGTACTTCCTTTTATCTAACTCTCCCAACACCCAGTTTTAGCAGATGCCCCCTGGTTCTGGTGTTTTGAGAGAGGGAAAAGAACATCCCTCTATAGACTATCCCTTCCATGCATAATTTTGTATGTCTCAATCATGTCCCCCCTCAGGCGCCTTTTTTCTAGGCTGAAGAGCCCCAAACGCTGCAGTCTTTCTTCATAAGGGAGGTGCCCCAGCCCCGTCATCATTTTCGTTGCTCTCTTCTGCACCTTTTACTGTCTATCATTTGCTCGACTCTTCTTCCCTGGGCAAGAACCGTCAAATAAAACTTTTCTCGTTTTCCCAGTTAAACCTGTTGGCACAGCCCCTTCACCCTCCCACTACTTCCCTATTATATAACCTGATTCCAGTCTCTTGTTGTGATCTCTTCATTTCCCTGATCTGCTTCTAGTAGGATACACCCATGTTATGCCTCGGGGGTTTTCGTTGGCTTCTTTCCAATTGTTGATCTATCTGTTGGTCACTTAACGAAACAAATCTGTTGGTTTCAGAGTCTCGCGTTCTCACTGTCTGCTTCCTTCTCCACAAAGCTGCCTTTTACAAAGTGTCTGCAAAGGAAGAGGGATGAATCATGAGCACAATGGGGCAAATTGGAGAACTGCAAATAAGCGGTGGTGTAAGCAAGGGGGTGCAGGCAACATGTTTCAGGCAGGCGACAAGCTGAGCTTGTCACTAGTGGCCAAAACTGTGAAATCCTTGGAATGCAGAGGCAGATCTACAGGGAGGGCAAAGCTCTAAGTGTTGCAAGAAGCCTTACCCTGTCATGTAAATCTCTCCTCTCCCTTGTTGCTGTAGCCAGTAAGCAACACCAAGATGTTGCTTTTCCCTGTGAGGATTGGCTAAAACGGTGCAGGAGAGGAGTGATTTCCACTGCAAGGTAAGGCTTCTTGCAAAACTTAGAGCTTTGCCCTCCCTTAGATCTGCCTCTGTTGGAATGTACTGTATGAATAATGTCATCATGTTATATATCATTGAAAAGATAACTTACAGCCCAATCCTATGCCTGTCTACTCAGAAATAAATCCCATTATATTTACTCCCAGGAAAGTGTGGTTAGGGTTGCAGCCTTCATGCTGAATGCAATGAAAGAAACCGCATTGGAATATCTGTATTTGATCTCAAAAGTTAGGGCCAATTAACCAGACAACCAGTGGGCGTTACTTTTTGGCCTGATCATGTTTGTGCCAGTAATCTTTATTCTAAATCCATCTTCATGTTGTGTGGCCCATGAAAGGGAAAACCAATGCAAACTAGTGGTGTCCTTTGTTAGTAAATCCAGCAGCATTTAAATTCAGTGCACAATCTTAATATTGTGTCTGGTTGGTGGAATCCCTTATGCCGGCCTGGGAATGTGCCATAAAGCACATTTTGTTTGTTTTTAAGAATTTATACCCCAACTTTTCCATGCTGAAGCAAATGCCCAAGGCGGCTTACATGGGCAGGCTAGTCTAAACCACCATTTTTCAATGGGGTTGTTACAAATATACACTATTCTGCGATTCACTGAATCCTCAGTCCCAGATGTAACCTTCACAGTGTGATCCTCTCCTCTGTCCGTGTGACTTCGAGCTTCAGCAGGTGATGGTAAGTCCAGCCTGGACAGGTCCTCAAGGTTGGACTCCAGTCTTTTGCCGGCTGGCCTTCTCACAACATTCCTCTTCTGGCTAATCAGCTCCACAGTGACCCCGTTCTGCCACAACACGTACTGCAGCTTTTTCACAGCCTGGCATTCCATCTCCCATCCAAAAAAAGACCACAGATTCTCCTGCTTAACTTCAGGCAGTACCAGCAGCTCAACCATCAGTCCACACCTCCTGCCCCAGACTACTCCAGATTCAAGGAGGATGGCCCAAGCATGGGGGGGCAGTCTCCCTGTGCCAGACCTGCGGAGGGGGAATGCTGGCTTAGGGAGGCTGGTGTGGGGTAGATGGGGAGGGTGTAACAGGGCATTTGGGGGCAACTTATGCCATATCCTAACCCTCCTCCCAGCTAGTCCAGCTTTACACTAGGCTGCTTGAATTTATGCCAGTAATTTTACGGGCACAGATCCAAGTAGCCCCACAGGGGTATTACTCAGGATAAAGGGATAAATATCCCATTACTCAGAGTTGTGCATCGGCCAATATAGCACAGGCCAGTCAGCCTGCCTGTTCCTGCACAGGGTAGAATTGGGCTGCCTGGCTCTTTATAGGAAGAGAATGGGGAAAAGGCTCTTCATGGTGACTTCAAAAATTAATATGATAATCCGAATGTACTTGATGTGGACTGAAACTGCTTCCACGAGAACATAATGATTATTATCAATTTAGCCATAGGCCATAATAAAGAGCAAGTTGCAATGGTCAATTAAACGTAAGACCAGCAATTAAATAAAAGAACAGAACAGAAATGATTTCTACAACAATAAAACATCTGAGTTATGGATTGCAATCTGCAACAGGATGATCGTAAAAGTCTTGCTTGCATAGGAAAAGAACCCACCTACTGCCACCTCATTATGACTCCTGGTAAGTAAACCAGCACTGGTAAGCAAACTTGGTCAAAACAGATGAATTGCCTCATTGGATCGGAGCAAAGGGCCCCCTGGTCAAAAGCGTTGCTTTTCCAGGAGTGTCTCTGCAAATAAAGCTACAACTTTTTGAAGGAAAACACGCACGGGCAGCCCAGTCTTATGGTTCCCGGTGCTCACAGCACCAGCAGCGGTGACATGGCTACAGCTGAACCCAATGGGTGCTGGGAAGCTGCCAGAGGTCTCCCCATGTAAGGGGGCATTTTCATCCAGGTAGAATGCATCCAGTGGTCACCTGTCTCCTTGGCTCTCCTTCTTGGGTTAGGCTGTCCGTATTGGTATCAGCAATGGCCCTTTGTCTCAGATAAGCCAGGGATTATAGGGTTAACCCCCAAGGTCTTAGCAAACAGCTGCAGGCTGATAAGGGCTCTGGCTCTGAAGGGAGACCAGCACAGGTGCAGAAGGGTGTGGCTGATGAATTAAAGTTTGCCCACTGATTGGCTGGCCTCAGTATAAAGCTGGAGGCAGGAGCTGGAGAAAAGGAGCTGGATAGGTGCCGGAGGAGGGCACCAGGTAGGTGCTGGACTGATGGAGTGCTGGCTGGACTGCCTGCCTGAAGGATGGACTGAAGAACTGGCTGAAGGACTAGATAAGGTAAGGTTGTTTTGGGAGACTATTGTTGGGAATCGTTGTATGTTTGCCACGCCCCTGGAGCCACCAAGTGGAGGAGGCAGTTATGGCTTGGGCAAGCTGACTGCCTATTGCTTGGTGGTGGGGTTTGTTGGTGCTAGAGTAGTTTGGAGCTAAGCCAATGATGAGGGCAGTGTGGAGGAGGTTGGCCAGCCGGTGATCCCAAGCAAAGCTGCTGAACGAGAGGAGGCCCAGTGGGTGACGGAACCCCCTCCCTCTTGCCTATCTCTGAGGCTGCTCTAGAGGAGAAACTAGTTAGCCTAGTGTGAGCATTGGGGCCCTTGGGGAGGCCTGGCAGGGAATTTGGCAGAACAAATATAGTGCCGCTTGCTTCTGAGTAAACACCCTTGGGATTGCACATGCATGACTTTCAACAGAAGAAAAACTTGGAATTACTGGCTTTGGTTTCTAGTTCCCTTTTATGTTTCTCTGCCATTTTAATGACATTGCAGTGTTGTTATTTAAAAAAAAACAACGTTCTATCAAGAGCAGGGCATACAAGTTTCAAATTAAAAACAACAACAAGTAAACATTATGACAGGCAGCCTGGGATTGCATACCCAGATTGCATATATAAACAAACCACGCACTGTTAGAAGTTGATCTTTTTGCTGCCACCTCATCACATCCATACAACACAGGACATATGTGCCTTGGTGCCGAATTTCAATTCCTTTTGAAAAAATGATTTATTTATTTATTTTAAAAAAATCAACATCTCTAAAGTCATGGGCAGCTTCCCTAAAACAACAGATCTTTAAAATCTAGCAAGCAGTAATTCCCCCCCCCAAAAAAAACACCCCGAACTTGGAGGCATTAAAAGCCAATGAGGAAGTAAGTGCACAAAACCTTATTTGTTACCACTGTGCTGGGTTTTTTTTTAAGTCTACGGTATGAGCATAATACTGCAAGTGCTAAAATATTTTTTGTAAAAAACGCACAAGACATACTCAAATTGATAGATTATCAGGAGGGGAAACAAATCTGTGGCGTTGCCTATCTTTCTGTTTTGTTTTGTTTTAAGTGAAGCTATCTTGATGTTCTACTGCTGCTAATTTAGCTCTTGCAACTGAAATCAGCCTGTGCAAATGTAAGGAAAAGACACCAGAAAAGAGGGAGAACTTATCGCTTGGGTGCAGTCGCCATGTTACGTTGAATTAGTGGCATTCCTACAAAAGGTGGGAGGACACTAAGTTTTGCAGGAGCTTGAGCGCCTGTGTAATGCACGCTCTCCCCCTCACCTTGCATAGGAGCTCAGGCTCTTGCAAAACCTAGGGCCCAGTCCAATCCAACTTTCCAGCACTGATGCAGCCACAATGCAGTCCTGAACATATGGAAACATTTGTTCCCTTACCCTGAGGAGGCCTCCACGACTGCCCCCCCCCACTGTCTCATGACTGTCCCTTTGGCATCTCTGCATCAGCACTGGAAAATTGGATAGGATTTTGTCCTTAGCCTCCCCCCTCCTGTAGGAATAGCACTGTCTGTAGTCTTTTGGTTAGCCAATAACTGAGAGTGCAATTCTAATCTGGAGTTAGGTCGGCACAGTTACGCCCAGTGATGTCATGCAGGGGGTACGCGAGTACCGGTTTTTAGGATTATGGCTGGCCCCGCCCATTCGCCCACCCACTCGTCGACTCCGCCCCCTGCAACGTTTGAATTTCCTGCATGTTTGAGTTGCCTGCACGTTCTCAGAGCCAGGCAGGCAGGCAGCAAGCGGAGCCTTGCCTTGCCTTGCCACTGAAAAATGAGCTGCTCTGGGGTTTTGGGACTGTTGGGTCACTTTAACATGATGCCAGGCCTCCTTAACATGTTCTGGGGGTGCTGTGGAATACTGTTGCAACTGTTGGGTCAGTTTAAAATTGTCTGAGCCCTCAACTCAAAAAGGGCTTTTTTCATGTCACTTCCTGCCACGACCTCACTTCCAGCTTATGACATCACTTCTGGTGGGCGGGTCCCGACACATGCCAATCAAAAGTGAGTACCTGTTCTTAAATCATTTAGGTGACACCACTGAATAGCACTGTCTGTAGTCTTTTGGTTAGCCAATAACTGAGAGTGCAATTCTAATCTGGAGTTAGGTCGGCACAGTTACACCAGCAAAAAGGCCACTGTAAAGTACGTTTGGAGCACTCTCGGAGTCAGAGAGCCCATCACACAGACGTGCGCCATCCTCCCTGCCTCCGAGAGTGGTCCAAACACGCTTTTCAGTGGCCCTTGCGCCAGCCAAACTTTGCTGGCCTAACTGTGCCAGCCTAACTCCAGGTTAGGCTTGCACCCTCAGAGACAACCTGGACACAGCTCATTTAAAACGGCCAACTCCCACTGTGCGCAGAAAGTAAGTCTCGTTCAACTTAATAAGCCTTCCTTTAGCACAGACGTGCTCAGGATTGTGCTGCTAGACCAATACATCGCTTCAGAACCCGCATGTGCTGCAGGCAGCCGGCGTCTCCGGGAGTTGTGTAGGGGCCATGCTGTGTAGGATGATCAGGGCTGTACATATCCCAGGACCTCCTGGGCTTTGCCAATCAACAGACTCAAACCTGCACATCAGGGCTTGTACTCCCTTCCCTTATTGCAGAGGGAAATGTGGTGTTGTTTTTTCTACCCCGCTAGGGCTGCAGCTGTAATCTGCACTCTTGCGACAAGATTACAGCTCAAACATCAAATGAAATCTTTATCTGAAATGGTGTGTGTGTGTGGGGGGGGGATAAACTTCAACATGAGTGTGTGTGAGAGAGAAAGAGGAAGAGAGAAATCTAGCCAGCTACTGAATGCCAAATATCTTTGCCTAGCAATGCCAAATCAAGAAGTCTGAAGGGCTCACATGTGTGGCCCCATGTCCTGGGAATCTGTAATGACTGGATCACGCTTTATGGGAGAACACGATGTCCCTAATGATCCCCGAATGCCGACTCAGAAAGGTTTGTTCCCCCCAACCAGTCTTATAATTTCCACTGGTAGTTAATCATTGCTATTATATCCTCGTCTGGCTGCAGCTGGCTTGGCTAAAAATAAGGAAGGCTCTGTGTGCACATGTGGGCGCCCATGAATGTGCGTTGAGTGAGAGCCTCTTGCCTGCTTGGAGAAATCAAGATCTAAAGAGCGGAAGTGGTAGCAGTCGGACATCAACGTGAAGTCAGCAAAATGTTCACCTAGCAGAGCGTTTTCATCCGTGAATTTACCTCCCTATCCTAGCAGCACGGAGCAATGCCAGAATGAGCATCCCAGAGATAGGGCTGACTCCAGGATTGGTGGGGCCCAATGTGGGGCACTCCTGGGGGAACCCCCACCCTTCCCATAGGCCTCCCACTCACCAAGAAAAGCACTTGTGATGCCACAGACGGCGCCTGGAACTGGTTGGTGGTGGCACGATGACACCACTGCCAACCACTTCCAGGAAGCCCATTTGGGGCAGTTTGGAGGGAGGGGCAGGTGGGGGGCAAGGTAAAGCTGCTGTGCTTGCCCCACTGACTTACAGCCCATAGAGATCCTGGCTACAGCAGCAGGCGATATGTAGCAGCAGGCTACAGCAGCAGGTGCACTGCGCTGGCGTGGGGGCCCTCAAAGTGTTACGGCATTGGTCACATTGGCTTAAGGCCAGCCCTGCCCAGAGGTGCTACTTGCTTTCCAACTGTCCCCAAGTGTGACACCTCAGAGCATGGAGGCTGGTCACAGTTGGAAGTGATGACTGGCTGGCTGAATGCAGCAACGAACATTGGGTGCTCGGCATCCCAGTTAGGCTCCTGCAAGGAGCTGGAGGGAGGTGGGGACAGGCTGGAATGGATCGGGGTGGGATGAATGGGACAGGGAGGTGGGGAGTGGGGGAGGGTGGGGGGATCAAGCTGGGGAACAAAGTGGGGGCAGCAAAAGCAGCATCCACTGAACCTTAACCAATCTTCTTGGGCTTGATCCCCGTTCCTGGTTGTATGCAGACCTGTACCCAGTGGTGTCATTAGGGGGGTGCAGGGGGTGCGGGCTACACTGGGTGACTCACATGGTGTGAGTGTGAGTGTGTGTGTGTGTGTGTGTGTGTGTGTGTGTGAGAGAGAGAGAGAGAGAGAGAGAGACCACTTCTGCCCCCAAATTGTAAAATCTTGATGTTTTTGAATAATATTGTGTTATGCATCATTTGATGAGGAATCAACAGCACAACGCAATTAAACGAACTGTGGTGACATAGCTGGCTTGGCTAAAAATAAGGAAGGCTCTGTGTTTTAGCCAAAATAACAAGGAAAAGAAAACCATGCCTTCTGTAACAAAAAGTGAATTTCCGTAACTCAAAACTGACCAATGGAAGTGATTCTTCTGAGGGCCAATGAACTGTTAGTATGACACAGCAGGGAACCAATAAGGTGTTAGGATGATTTAGCTCCCATTTCCATCAGAGCTAATACTGGAACTCTTTATTTGGTTGTGTGAGTTTCATCAAGTTAGCCACTGGTTTTTTTTTGTTTGTTTTTGTCAGTTACTGATTTGTTGGGCAATCTTTGGAGCTCAGTCCTAACCTGGAGTTAGGCTGGCACAGTTAGGCCAGCAACGTTGGGCCGGCACAAGGGCCACCTACCATAAAGCACATTTGGACCACTCTTGGAGTCGGGGAGGATGGTGAACGTCTGTGTGCTGGCCTCTCTGACTCCGAGAGTGGTCCAAACATGCTTTACAGTGTCCCTTGTGCTGGCCAAACATTGCTGTCCTAACTGTACTGGTCTAACAATAACTCCTTATTGTTACAAATTAAAATAAATAAGCCCAAGTGATGCCGCTTCATTTAGCTTGTACATATGATATTGAAATTTGTATAATCTAGTAGTAGTAGTAGTACCTAAAACCTTTATTGGCATAATACATCCACGCGCGCAATACAGTCACATCCAAATTCAGATGGGGAAAAGGGGGAAGCAAGTTTAGCACTTATGATAAGTTTTGGGAGAGATCTTAATGACAATAAGTAGAAACTCAGCTACTAGATTGGTGATAGATGTCGAAAAGTCACTCAAGAGTATTGGCAAAGGATCAGAGAGAGAGGGGGGGAGAGAGGAAAGAAGCGGTCCCAGAAGTCTATTACGAAGGGCGGAGTGAGCTGGACATCGTAGTAAGATATGGTCCAGAGAGTCTAGTTCGAGGGCACAAAAATGGCAAAGTCTGTTGAGACGTGGAGTTTTCGTGAATCTTCCAAAATGGGCTGCAGATGGGAAAATATTCAGCCTTGCGAGCATGAAAGCTCGTCTTTTTTGGGGGTTGCATAGATGATTGAAATAATTTGTAGGGCGGCCAAGGGAAGGGGATAAACCAAAGGCAAGAGGAGAACAGACGGGATTCAACTGGGAAAATAGAGTTGCATATTCGGAGTCATAGAGCTTAGCCTTGATAGTTTGGTACGCTGTGTGGAGGTTCATGTCGGCTAGAATTTCGACAGAGAGGGATAGAGAGGACAGTTTGGCTTCTATGAAACGGAACCAGCTAGAAGTGAAAGGGTCCTTTAATAGATCTTGAAGGATAGAGTCAGAAGAGATTGAAAGGTGAATTCTGAGCCAGAACTTAAAAGTGATGGTCCAAGCTAGGGTGGAAGGTAAATGGATGCCCAATTCTAGGATGATGGTAGAGAGCCTGATAAGGTTGGGGATCCCAAGGATTTTCCTGAGGAAGGAGGCAGCCACCTTATCAATTTTGGAGTTTGCCGCCTTGATCCAAATTGGGGCTCCATAGAGTAGTTGGGAGAATGTTTTGGAGTAGAGAATTTGAATAGCTGCGGGGACATATTGATTGCCGGAATGAAAGTGAAAGCGAGAGATTGCGTTAAGAGAAAGAGAGGTAGAGGCAATTATGGATTTACGGTGAGGGCTCCATGAATGTCGAAAGTGAAAGAGAATTCCTAAATATCTGAAAGTCTGAACCTGTTGGTATATGGAGTTGCCAACTCTCCAAGAAGACGGGGCCCAAGATTTGGAGAAGACTAATATTTTCGTTTTCTCTGTGTTAATAAGTAAATCATTATTAGAACAGTAATGTTGGAAAGAGAGAAGAAGTTTGCGAAGGCCCAGTTTGGTGATGGAGAGGAGAAGAGCATCGTCAGCATACAGAAGAAGAGGGGTAGGTGAATTATTTAAAGCAGGGGGGGAGATATCAGCACCAGTTAGGAAAGAAGGGAGATCAGCTAGGAAAAGATTGAATAGAAGAGGAGCTAAAATGCATCCCTGACGCACACCTTTGGTGATGGAAACACTTTCTGTCAGGGTGCCGGCACGATCAGTCCGAATTCGGCATGAGTTGGAGGAATGCAGGCGCTGTATTAAAAACAGGAGGCGTTGGTCAATCCCCCAACTGGCAAGTTTCCTCCAAAGTATATCTCTATTGATTGAGTCAAATGCGCCTTTAAGGTCAATAAATGCCGTGTACAGTTTGGTGTCATAATGCTCGGAATATTTACTGATCAGGAAGGAGAGTGTGAGAATGTGGTCTAGAGTTGAGGCCCCTGGTCGGAAGCCAATCTGTTCTCTGCCAGGGAGCCCGATAGAAGAGGACCAAGAGGTAAGTTTAAGAAGGAGATATTTAGAGTAAAGTTTCCCTACAAAGGATAAAAGGCTGATGGGTCTATAGTTGTTAGGGAGGGAAGGGTCACCTTTTTTAAAAATTGGAACTATGGTTGAGGAAAGCCAAGAACAAGGGATAAGTCCAGAATTATTAATAAGGGTGAAAAGATTGGAAAGAAAATAGGCCCACCATGTGGGGTTGTTAAGTAGGAGCTCAGGGAAGATTCCGTCAGGGCCAGGAGCTTTCCGGGGTTTTAATGAGGTGATCAACTCTGTTATTTCTTCTGGACTGACCGGAGGCCAAATTGGGAGATTAAGGGGGGGAGGGGAATGGGTTGGGGTGGAGTGAGAAGGAGCAAAAACTTTAGAGAAATACGCAGTCCAATCAGAAGCAGAGATAGATGTTGGTGAGTAAGGACCAGCGGAGGGGGAAGTACGGGACACCAGGGACCAGAATAGTTTATGGTTGTTGGATTGGATTGCTTCATATAGTAAGTTCCAATCCTGCTGAGCAGCAGAGTGTTTCTTGTACTCTAAAAATGAGGAACAGGCTTTCCTCAAGGAGAAATAAAGGTTCAAAAGGTCAGGGGAAGGCTCTGATTGAATTGAGTGGAAAAATTGTCTGACGAATTTCTTGGCAGCCCAGCAGTCTGCATCAAACCAAGAGGAAGACGGAGGATTGGGGAGGGGTTGGGAAGTAGGGCGAAAGGTATGGGAAGATCTCAGGTTCTCAGTAAGCGATTGAATAAGGTGTTCGTAAGAGGTAATGGCAATAGAGGGCGAAAGTGTGGAAGCAAGGTCCTGGGTTAAAGTTAATGTCTCAGGTCTCAGAATCCATTGGGAGAAAGAATCAGCAGTCTTTGAGGTCCATTTGCAAATATGGGAAGAGAGAGGGGGAGGAGATAATGGGGGTAGGTAGCAGGAAGGAATAGACAGCTTTAAGGAGATTGGAGAGTGGTCACTGTCAGCACGAGGATTAACAGTGAAATCAGCAATAAGGGGAAGGATGTCCGGAGTGACAAGGGCGTAGTCAAGAACACTGGTCCCTCTATAAGAGAAGTGAGTTAATTTGCCCGGGTGGTCACTGGGCATAGATCCATTAAGTACGTAGAGGTTGAATTCTAAGCATAAATCAGTCAATAGGGGGGTATAAGGGTTAAATGAAGGATCAAATGATAGTCTGGGACCTTGAAACATAGGGGGAATGGAGTCATTCCAGTCCCAGTTCAGATAGGAAGCAAGGGAAGGGTTATCTGGGCCTAATCTAGAGTTAAAGTCTCCCAGCAGAAGTATACAGACAGAGGGATTGGTCTGGAGGTGATTTGATATGAAAGCTTTGATATCTTCCCAAGGGGAAGGAGAATCAGAGGAAGGTGGAGGAATGTAAATATTAAGGATGAGTATGTTAAGGTTAAGGGCAGATAATAGAAAAGGTTGGAAGAAGGAGGATTGAGAGGGAAGTGGGGTAACTGATTGTGCAAGGGAGAGGTTGGAGAAGCAGCAGAGGCCTGCACAAGGGCGACCTTTCTGTCGATGTTTAAACGCTGGAATGGAGAAAGAGGAGAAACCCGGAAGTTGAGGAGGGGTTAGAGACCAGGTTTCTTGGAGGAAAATTAGGTCAAAGGAGGATATATAAGCAATAAAATCTGGTTGGGTGCTTTTAGCGCCCCATCCGGCTATGTTCCAAAATATAAGGTTAAGACAACGTGCAGGTGTCTGGGAAAGGGAAGCTTGGGCAGGTTTAGATAGTCAGTGGGCATGGTCAGGACTAGTAGGAGGGACAGGAGGGATTGAACTATTAGGGGCTGTGGCCGGGATTGTGAGATCAAAATGTAAGGGTGGGGGGAAGTTGACATGAGGCGTCGACTAAGGAAAAGGAGTTGGTCAGAGAGCTTTTCTTGACTATGCAGATAGGGGATAGAGGGATAGAGGAATGGGGGAAAGAGGGGGAAGGGGGGGAAGGGAGATCATGGTCAGCTGAGGAGAAATCGAGAACTGGCAGAAATTCCGGTTTAGGTTGAGTAGCAAAGGAGAGTGGGGACTGGGCTAGCAAGGGGTTAACAGAGTGCTCAGAATTGTTAGGGGATGCATTATCCAGCATTACATGGTCTCTTACTGCGGTAGGAGTGGGGGGATGTGAGGAGGGGGGTTCAAATTCAATTAAGGGGGCAGTTACAAAGGAGGGAAGGGGGTCGTTCTGAGCCAAACTGTCATGTTGGACAGAAGGGGCAGCACTCAGTACTCTCCTCTTTGAGTGGGATTGGGTCGGGAGAAGATTAGAAACAGTTAAATTCCGGAAAAAACGGTGAGGAAAAACCCCTTTTCCATGGAGGGTACTGGAGGCAGCAAACAAACGTCCAGGTATAAAGTCCGAGTGGAATTCAAGAAGAAATCTAGGAGAACGCCGTGACGAAGACAGCCTTGTGAAAGTCATTAGGTCAACAGACGTCATTGGAATCCGGAGGAGAGCAGCCAGATGACTCCTAACTTGCAAAGAATTGGACCAGCTCGGGTGTTGATGGTGCAGGTCAGTTTGGTGGAGAGAGATAACAGCCACATGAGCTTGGTATACCAATTGGAGGGGAGTGGTTGCTGGTGGAGAAGGAGCCTTGGGAAGTGAGGCATCAGTCCTTGTTGCTTGAGAAGAATCAATCAGCTGGGTAGCAGGTTCAGGGGCGGATATAGACGCAGAAAAGCGAGATAGAGTCTGCATAAATATGGAGTGCTGTTCCTTTAACAGATCCAAAATGCTGGAGATTTGAACATAGATCCTAGATATCGTATCAGCAGTGAGAAAGGAATATTTCTCTAACAATTTGGCAGAATCACATCTCGACCCACAGGGCATAAATTCTCCTCCATCTAGTTGGAAAGGCTGCGGGGAATCCAACAGTCCGTAATCTAGTATGGAAGGAGGTCCATCATGGGGTTGATGTGGTGACCTTCCACACTGGGTGACACAAACCTTAATGATGCCTTGCACCAATGGTAGATTTGCCATGCGCTGTTCTTACTGTCCTGAACTTTTTGATGACCTTTGCGCTAGTACCCATTTCAAGTGGCAAATGTATTTGGTATTTGTTACGATCTTGTGTCTTCTGCAGTGAGATTTTGTACACAACGTTTGGGACTCTTTACCTTCCTGTTCTGAAAGCCAAGAACAACAAGACCCATTTGTGGAAGCAAAGTCCTGGGACAACGGATGCTTGTGTTGGGTGAACGTTTGCAGGACTCAGATTGCAAAGTTCACACCGTCATCTCCACTGACATTGCCAACTTGAGGAACGGATCTGGCAAACTTATGGACTTCCTTGGCAGATGACCACGGCAGGAGGCCATGCCAAGCCTTGGCTGACGTCAGAAATAGGGAAATGTCCAGGACAACTGACAAAATTGCTCTTAAATGCCCTTTCTGACTGACAAGAACATACTCACCTGCCAGGTGTACTAGAAACGGAAGATTTTCATTATGAAATGCATGGCAAGAGCTCTCTGTGAGTCCTGCCTGATCAATGAATAGGATAATTTTCACAACATACTTGCAATTCATTCCAGAGGCTAAAGGTTTACTGATGGAAGTTGAGTACAGCTCAGTGACTGCTTCGTACCACCAGTACCACCATTTTGTTTTTCCACATTATTCTGGTCATTCTAGTGACTAGAGCAAGCCACCATTTTTTGTTGTGGTTGCTATTTCACCCATCCACCCACACCAATGGCTTAAACCAGGGGTCTCCAAACTACAACCTGCAGGCCAGATCCTGCATTTGGGGAAAAGTTTCCCCATTGTGAGCGGCGCGGATCATTCAATTATGCTGCCACTCCATTTTCCGGTTGATAGGCTGGCAGGGATGCTCTGGGCATTCGCGTCCATGCCTGGTGTCCTGCTGCTCAGCTGTCTGGGACACATGCAGTGGTGCCATTCAAATGATTTAGGAACAGGAACTCACTATTGTGTTCAAATTCAAATGTTGGAAAAAAACAACAACCCGGAAGCAGCCATGGAGCCCGTTAGGATCCGGAACGCCCGTTCTGGTCCATTCCCCCTGAATGACATCACTGCCTTCTCCCCAGTGGGCTGCAGACTCACCAGAGTGGCTGCTGACTCCACGTGTATGGCTGGAGGGAGCGAGGAAGGGGGCTGTGCAGGACGGGACTTCCCCACTGCAGCCCTTCCCCCTTCGCCCCCCTAGGAATCCGGAGTCGCTCCCTTTAACCCTCTGAGTGCCGGCCAACTAAGAAGAAAAGCTCTTTGCAGAGGAATTGGGAGGGGGAGGAGGGAGAGTGAAGTGGGCGGAGTCAGCCCTAATTTTAACTAGTGGAACTGAGTTCCCCCGCGTTCCCCCTGCATGACATCACTGGACACACGGGCATATACGCAATTGTCCAGAGAGTCCCTTCCAGCTGATTGGCTGGAAAATGGAGCGGCAGTGTGACAGCATGATCTGTGCCTCTCACGATGGGGAAGGCTTTACCAAAACACAGCGGTCCATGGTGAATCCAATTCCCTGTTGAATGGAAAAAAGATGCCCCAGTGGGTCATGGAGCATTTGAGAGCACCAAACCACCTGGGCTGCAGGTCTGCTCTGAATGTGACTAACCTGTGATCCCTGTCTGGCATCTCGGCACTACGAATGACTCTGGTTCTATTGGCCTCTCATCTGCCTGGCACTAATCCTCCAAAGATCTAATTGTTGTCCTTGAGCAGAGCCTGACCTCAATCTGCCATGTGTCCATCACGGATACAAGTGACATTGACTGGCCTATGTCAATGAGGGCGAAAAAAGTGTTATTTCCTGGACACTGCGTGTTAAATGCCATTAATAATTTCAAGGTACAAAAATTGAACTAATTCCGTATTTGCTTCCTTTGAGTCTCACCCAGTGAATAATAGATTTATTTGTGGCGCTTATGCTTTGCTGATTAAAGCCTGCCTTCCAGCTGTTGGATCAGAAAAAAAATAATTACACAACACCAAGACAAATAAACACAGGATTAATCTGTACTTAGCAAACTGGCTACTTGGGAGACAAATATATTCATTCACTGTCAAACAAGGATGATGGAAGCATCCTGCTTTCAGATTAACTGTTTCCTGGACAATCCACACCCCCTTGAAATGCAAATAAATTCAGGCTTCCTGAAGCCTTCTTGACACAGTTCCTCAGTTCAGCAGGGGAACTCACTGGCTTTATTTCCTCCAAGGATTTCAGGCAGAGGCAGATCTAAGGGAGGGCAAAGCTCTAAGTTTTGCAAGAAGCCTTACCTTGCAGTGGAAATCACTCCTCTCCTGCACCGTTTTAGCCAATCCTCACAAGGAAAAGCAACAGCTTGGCGTTGCTTACTGGCTACAGCAGCAAGGGAGAGGAGGGATTTACACGACAGGGTAAGGCTTCTTGCAACACTTAGAGCTTTGCCCTCCCTGTAGATCCGCCTCTGAGCTCAGGTAATGGGAACAATGTTCTCTAAATGGCAATTTGAACCAGGGTCTCCCTTCTTCTACTCCAACATTACAGCTCTTGACTTTATCCTCTGTCCTCATAACAACCATAGCCTAGCCTAACCTTAAGATCAGCTCTGTGACTGAGCAGGTTTTGAACCCAGGTCTTCTTTATCCTAGTCTGATATTCTAACCACTGGCAACACTGGTGTTGAAGCAAAGACAGCGTAGAGTAGTGGAGGCTGAACTGTGGGTTGTTCAGGGAAGCATGTGGTGTTCTTTTCATTACTTCTGCAAAACCTTAGGTTGTATCTAGCAGATAAAGGTGGAGATGTGTTCTCATACTGATCTTACATTTCCTAAACTTTAACTGCTGTTAAATCCTCCCACTTATGAAGTTCAAAACACAGCTGAATGAAATTAGATTTATTTATTTTGTCGAGAACGGCTATATCTCCAGCGCAACAACTTGGCTGGAATGGACAGTAATAGACATGCAAAGTTGAAAGATGATGAAATAAAAACAAATCATCAGTTTATATCTTTGTGGACACAATCCTAAACTGCGTTAGGGCAGCATAAGCTAAGCCAGCAAAGTTTGGCCAGCACCAGGGACACCATAAAGTATGTTTGGACCACTCTCAGAGTCAGAGAGGCCAGCACACAGATGTGCGCCATCCTCCCTGACTCTGATAGTGGTCCAAACATGCTTTATGGTGGCTTTGTGCTGGCCAAACTTTGCTGTCTTAGCTTATGCCGGCCTAACTCCAGTTTAGGATTGCACTCTGTATTATGTTATTTTTATCATCCATAATGCAGGTTGATTATCCTTTATCCATACTGCTTGGGATGTGAAAGCATCTTGATTTTGGAATAATTGCATAAATATAATGAGAAATGCTTCCTCTTTTCACTGTAACCCATTTGGGCGTCTCCTGGCCTCTTTGACATTTTTCAACAATGGCACACATCACAGAACAGAGAGAAGAACACACAGCCTGTACGCAGGAATAAGCACAAGACTTTCTACAGAAAGTTACAAAAAACAACTTGGACAGAAGTGGCTGGATTTCATCTTGGAAATTGGCGTAGAATCAGCGGCGTCATGCAGCCGGAACGCTGGGCGGGAGGAACGGGTGAGCGGCAGCCCGCCCATTACATACTGCTCCGTTTCACTGTCTTCCCCGCCCCCACGGGGGAAATGGAGCGGTACGCAACGGGCTGCCACTCACCCGTTCCTCCCGCCCAGCATTCCGGCTGCATGACGCCGCTGAGTAGAATAGTCTAGATTTCAGATGTCCAGACAAGGGATCACCTACTATAACATGAATCCAGAAAATTAAACTTACATTAATTTCAGTTCAACCAATTTATCTGAAAATTAAACTTAATGCAGAAAATTAAACAGTGAAAATTAATCATTGTGTGAAAATTAAAACACACGGGACTTTAGCTAGGAAGGATTGGGCCACCATTTTTTAAAGTAAGTATTCTTGCTGAGAACCTTTCTATGCAGACAGAGGGCCTCAAACTGAAATCCAGAGTCTACTCCAATTTCCAAGATGTTCTGGGGGTGGGGTGGGGTGGGGTGGGGTGGAGAAACCCATCCACAGCAAAGTGCTGAGGACTGAAAATGATCCCAGCCGAACTTTGCTGGCCTAACTGTGCCAGCCTAACTCCAGGTTAGGATTGCGCTCCCATGCATGTCACAATCACCCTCTTGCCTCTCATGTTACAACTCTGCATTCCAAGAAAAACGAAAACCACACAGGAAATACAAAATATGCTCTCAGGGAGTATAAAGGCTCTGCATAGTTGCAAACCCACATGTTTTAATTGTTACAACAACCAACTGGCAGGCGTGTTTGATTAGGAAACGTCTGATCTTCAAGTGGGAAACTTGATTTACATACATAATTTCCTTCTTTGATAGCAACTCAAAACAATCATTTAAGAATCAAACGAGACATTAGCAGAAGGGGTGTTTCGAGGAATCAGCATGCCACCAAGGGCCTAATCCTATCCCTGGCAAACACTGGCACACTGCCAGGTAATCCAATGGAAAGACAGCCCCGCGGTCATGGAAGCCCGTCTGCCGCTAGTCGTGGCAGCTGCAAAGCCATGTGGGAAAGGGGAGGAAAGGGGCAGTGGTGATATCCGGGTGACACACCGGGCGGACTGCCAATCAAACCTAAGTCCCGCCCAGCGTACCGGCTGGATAGCACTACTGGAAAGGGGGCAGGAGGAGGAGGAGGAGCAGCTCCTGAAACCCCTTCCAGAGTGCCCCTAGCCACTCTGCAGTGCTATGCCAGCAATAGAGCTGGGATACTTTGAGAAATCCTGTAGGGCAGTGGTTCTCAATCTGTGGGTCAGGACACTGGAAATGGGGAGGGCCGTGTGGTTGCTTTGCTTGTGTCAAGTTTGTAAATAAGCTTTTTTCCTTACTGATTCGCTTTGCTATCGGAAAAGGGCTGAGAAATCACCCCACTTCCTGCTGCGTTCTCAGGGAAGCAGCAGGCTCTGGTGTCACAATGATGGCACTTCCGGCTGTGACATCACTTCCAGTTGGTCCCAGACAGATTGTCATTCTAAAAAGTGGGTCCTGATGCTAAAAGTTTGAGAACCACTGGTATAGGGGGCTAGGTAGCAACCCGGACTCACAGTAAATCTCAGCCCCCTAACCACTTTCCACCGTGAAAGCGGATTGGATTCAGTGGCCAACGCATCGCTGAACCTGTGCTCTGAGCGCAGTGGCCACACAGGATTGGGTCGGTAGCAACGCATTTCTAGTTTGATCCTCCATCACGTGGCCTGAAATCAATCCATCTCTATAAAAAATGAATCCTGCCTCTGGCTAACTTCACTACTGTGCTAAATAAATGAATGGTGAATCATCATGGTAAGCACATTACATGGTAAGCACATTACACTGCTGGGCATAATTTTTTCTGCCATTTTTTGGGGGGGTTGGGTAAAGGGCCTTGTAGCCCCCCTGAATTCCTACAGCATCGTGTGTTGCAAACTCTAATTGTAATTCTAGAGGTGACAGGTTCTAATTTTGATTCAGCAATGAAATCAGCAGTTGTCCCTAGACCATCTGTCAACTTCAGCCTACAAGTATTTTCTTCATATTGTGTTGCATTGTGTGATAGAAAGCAATGGCGGGCAGGAGGAATGTCAACTCCGACTGAAGCCATTCTTAGAGACACCCCCCTGTTCTGCCAAATTCCCTGCTGGGGCTCCCCAAGGGCCCTGATGCCCACACTAGGCTAACTAGTTTCCCCTCCAGAGCAGCCTCAGAGGTAGGCAAGAGGGAGGGGGTTCACTCACCCACTGGGCCTCCTCTCTTCCAGCTGCCTTGCTTGGAATCACCGGCTGGCCAGCCTCTTCCAGACTGCCCTCATCACCGGCTTAGCTCAGGATACCCTAAGTCTAACTTGGCCCCACAAAACACCACCACCAAACAATAGGCAGCCTAAGCCACACCTGCCTCCTCCACACGGTGGCTCCAGGGGTGTGGCAGCCATACAACAGCCTTCTAACTTTCCTTTATCCAGTCCTTTAACACTCCATCCATTGGCCAATCCCGCCCCCGCCCCCGCGCCCGCCCGCCCGCCCGCCCGCCCGCCCGCCCGCCCGCCTGCCTGCCTGCCTGCCTGCCTGCCCCTACCCAGTGCTGCACCTATCTGGGGCTAACTTACTGCAGTTCCTGCCTCCCACTTTATACTGAGGCAGGCCAATCGGTGTCTGTTGCTGGGCAGGCTATACCATCAGCCACACCCATCTGCACCTGTGCTAACCTCCCTTCATAGCCAGAGCCCTCATCAGGCTGCAGCTGTGTTCCTGCTGCAGGAGTTCTGGGATTAACCCCATACTTCCTGGGTAAACTGGGACAAGGGGCCACTGCTGATACCATTCCCTATCTCCTGTGGGTATCTCCTGCCTTTTCCAATACCCCCCCCCCCACATGATGTCAGACCAGGTAAGTCATTTGCACAATGAGGGCAGGATTTGTGAACTGCGGATCAATGAAACCACAGATACAGATTCCCCCTCCTGTATAGTGAAATTGACCAAGTATTTAACTTTCCTCCCAAATCATATCCCTGAAGTTGCAATTAGCTTTCATTGTGCCAAAGGAACAGCCCCTTCCAGTGCTAAAACAATCTCCAGCGTCCATATTTTTGCTAGGAACAGAGCTAGGAACAGAGTTGCCAAGAACCTTAATCCTTGCATTGGGCCCCCCATGCTTCCCCATCTACTCATTGGTTTCTAACACTAACACTAGTATTGAGGGGTCAGCGGCTGGTCAGCTAGTGGGCTTGGGCCCTTGCAGTGGCGTACGGAGAGGATTGGGGCTGCGGATCACGCCCATGGCAGGGCGACAAAACCGCGCCCCCGGCACGTCACCCCGCCCCCGTGCGCCACCATGCCACACCTCCCTGCATCCGGAAGAGCTCCATTTCGGAGCACAACCATCGGCAGGGAGGCCGGGCAGGCCAAAAGACGCGCGGATTCCTCTTCACTCTGCCGCCTCCATGCTGCCGGCGCCCCCCCCCCCACCCCACTGCCAGTGCCCATGCGTTCCACACCCCTGGCTACACCCTCCCTCCGCCCCTGGGCCCTTGGCAAGTGTCTTCTCTGACTGAACCCGGACATCAGCCCTGGGATAATTAAACCTTGAGATAATTAAAAAGGGGATTGAGAATAAAACAGCCAATATTGTATTGCCATTGTACAAAACGATGGTCAGGCCGCATCTGGAGTACTACATACAGTTCTGGCCACCACATCTCAAAAAGGACATAGCAGAATTAGGAAAAGTACGGAAGAAAGCGATGAAAATGATTACGGGGCTGGGGCACCTCCCTTATGAGGAAAGGCTGCAGCATTTGGGGGTCTTCAGTCATGCGCCTGAGGAGGGGCATGATTGAGACATACTGTACAAAATTATGCATGGGAGGAATAGAGTGGATAGAGGGATGTTGTTGTTTTTTCCCTCTTTCACAACACCAGAACCAAGACATCCACTAAAATTGAGTGTTGGGAGAGTGAGAACAGATAAAAGGAAACACTTTTTTTACCCAGTGGGTAATTAATCTGTGGAACTCCTTGCCACAGGAGGCGGTGATGGCATCTGGCCTAGGTTCCTTTAAAAGGGGATTGGACAGATTTCTGGAAGAAATGTCCATCGTGGGCTATAGGCCATGATGGGTGGCGCAACCTTCTTACATTAGTACTAAGCTACTTCAGAATGCTAGGTGCAGCAGAGTGGCAGCAGGATACAGGCATCTTGTTGTCTCAGGTGCTCCCTGAGGCACCTGGTGGGCCACTGTGTGATACAATAAGCTAGACTAGATGGGCCTTTGGCCTGATCCAATGGGGCTCTTCTTATGTTCTTATGGCTAGGAGCACAGCACAGTGGGGAAAAACTAAATCCACCCTTCCCAAGTTCAATTGATCCAGTTTGAATCTCTGCTGTGGATGCTAACAAACCAAGCACACAAGTGCAAATGGCACCACTGATGTAATATGCAGTTTGGTCCCCAGAAGCCTCATAGCATTGCTGGGAGTACCAGTGCCAAAAGTGTTTTGATCCTGCTCTAGTTTGTCTCTCAAGGATTGAAGCTTCTATCAATCCTCAGCTCTTCTTCTCGGCCAACAAACAGGTCGGCTGAAGTTGTGCAGCTCAGGCAGGCTGAAATGAGAAAGGAAATTTGGCCTCAAGCTACTCTCATTGCATGATGGATGATGCTTGAAAGTTGAGAGCAGCCTCTTACATTGGGAAAACAGGGTTAGAGAAAGCTCTGCTGAACATCTCAAGTTATTTGCTTCTTTCACACAGAGAGTGGGATATACTGTATATGCCGGGGTGCAGAACATCTAGGCTTGCTTTTAGCAGGGCTAAAAGCAGTAGCACAGCTGTAGGGGTGGTGCAGTAAATATTGCAGGTGCCGCAATGTGCCATGCAAGAAGCCCCTCCCACTCACCATCACTCTGTTGCCATCACTGCCCAGAATGGCTCAGATGGTGAACTTACAGACAGTATCCGCTCAATGGGTTCAGAGGGTGCAGCTTTTGAAACCCTTCCAGGATGAGCTGCACCTGCCCAAATTCCCTCTGCTATACAATGGTTAAAGGTACAGGCACTCTGTCCCAGTTTGTCTCTGGGAGCCCTACCTAAGGTCACTTTGCCCTATGCTTGCATAAGAGACGATCCTGCCAAAGTTGGCACTCCATGGGCGAATTTAAGAACAAGAACAAATTCTTAAGAACAAGAATTTAAGAACAAAGCCAATGGAACTTCAAAGTGGATCAAGCCCCAACAGATTTGGTCTTTTGACTTCATTCTGATGCAATATAATTTGCTTTTATTTCTATAGGACATTCTAGGATGTCCAAAGGCAGTAGTGTCATTCACAAATGAGCCGCCGGAATGTGAGGCGGGACTTACCACCTGATTGGCTGGCCATTCGTGACGCGTCGCTGCCTGCCCGACCACTGCGCGGGCGCCCCTGGCTTCGGAGGGGGTGCCCGCTTGCCTGGGGGGCGCGCTGGGTGCCTAGGCGAGCCGCGGAGGGGCGCACCACCCGGAGGGAGCCCCCGTGGCGGGCGGGCAGGCAGCGACGTGTCAGGGACTGCCTGTCAATAAAGCGGTAAGTCCCGCCTCACGTTCCGGCAGCTCGTTTGTGAATGACACTACTGTCCAAAGGGGAGGGAAAAGTAGTCATAAGTAACACAGTCCATTCTCCCAAGCAATGCTCTTCCTTTGAAGAACATTTTCTTCTCTTTGCATTTTAAAACATTTGGGGGGAGAATGTACACACACACACACACACACACACACACACACACACACACAGAGAGAGAGAGAGAGAGAGAGAGAGAGAGAGAGAGAGAGAGAGAGAG
>JAJKFI010000024.1:11651048-11670381 GCA_029204185.1 Lerista edwardsae
ATGACTATAACTCAAGGCGGTTTACATGGGCAGACTTTATTCAGAAACCCGAAGGTTTTTACAATTTATACAGAAATGTTCTATCTTTCAAGAACTACACACATACAGATGGATCTTTCTGGATTTAATCCTTCTTTCTGGCCACCCGTTTGTCTTCTTGCTGGCTGATAAGCGGCTTCCCTGCTCCCACCAGAGAAGCAGCTGAACTTTGGCACAACTCCCCCTCACACAAGGCAGCCGAAGCTCAGCTGTTAATCAGCCGCAATTAACGAGGTCTGCCACTCACAGAGACTTCCGGCTGTCCCGAACTGGCGACCTTCAGATCTTCAGCTCTTATCTTCAGGCAAACGGAGGCATTAACCCTCTCGACTAAATCTTCTGCCCTTATTGCTTATTGCTACATTCTCAAGAAAGCAGCAGGCTCGGACATCACAAAGACAGCACATCCAGCCATGACATCTTTTCTGGTGGGTCCCGTACCGATCGTCATTCTAAAAAGTGGGTCCCGGTGCTAAAAAGTTTGAGAACCGCTGTGTTGGAGCATGCACCTTTCATGGAGGCAGCCTCAGGATGGAGCCCCAGCATAAATGGGATCGCATGCAGGACCATCCTGCCTGGGACCCTGGAGAGCTGCTGCCAGCTGAAAGAGACCCTGGTGGGCTAAATGGGTCTGACATGGTATAAGGCAGCTTCATAGGAAGAGCATGTGGCATCTGAAGAGGGTGGCTTGGGAGGCAGTGGCATACCTCGGGGAGGCAAGGGGCAAATGCCCGGGGGGGCGGTGGCGCCACCAACCACAACCCTCCAGTCATCTTTTTTTCACTTTTTTAAAAGGGAAAGAAGTCAGCTGCGTAACTCCACTGTGTTAAAAGCAAAAAGACTGAGAAGGGGCCCTGCCTGATCAGACCACAGAAGGTGGTGATGGCATCTGGCCAAGATGCCTTTAAGAGGGGATTGGACAGATTTCTGGAAGAAAAGTCCATCGTGGGCTATAGGCCATGATGGATTGTGCAACTTCCTTACATTGGCGGTGGGCTACTTCAGAGTACTGGGTGCAAGGGAGTAGCAACAGGATGCAGGATTGTCTCGTGTGCTCCCTGAGGCACCTGGTGGGCCGCTGTGAGATATAGGAAGCTGGATTAGATGGGCCTTTGGCCTGATCCAGCAGGGCTCTTCTTATGTTCATTTTCTCCAGCATCTCACCCATTAGATGTCTCCAGGACACCCACAAGCCGACTTGAATGCAGAACCTTCACCCAGGGTGGTCCCCAGCAACCAGGGCAGAGGCATGCTAGCTCAGAACCTGGAGGTTCCATTTCGTCATCAAGACTGATAGTTGCTGTTCAACCTCCATGAACTGGTCTCCACAGCCAAGCCACTGATCATCATCGCATCTTGTTGTGGCAAATGCCATAAATCAAGACATCAATCCGTATGAGCTTCGTATATGCTCCTCAGTGTTGAAAACAAACAAAAACTTCTCCTCCCTGGAGGTTAGGTTTCCATAGCACAGATATATTTGCAGATGGGGGGATCTTTTAGAAAAGGGAGCGCAATCCTATCCTGGAGTGAGGCCGGCACAGTTAGGCCAGCAAAGTTTGGCCGGCACAAGGGCCACCATAAAGCATATTTGACCAATCTCAGAGTCAGGGAGGATGGCACACTTCTGTGTGGTGCTGGCCTCCGTGACTCTGAGAGTGGTCCAAACATACATTATGGTGTCCCTTGTGCTGGCCAAAATTTGCTGGCCTAACTCCAGGTTAGGATTGCACTGTGAATGTACAGGGAGCTGTCCCAGGTACTGAATATTCTGATCTAGTCTCTGCAACTTTCAACCTGTTTACCTGCTACTTAACTCTCTTTGGAATGCTTACTATGAAGATTCTCCTCCAAACATATGTGGTCCAAACATATGTTAAGGTAGCCCTTGTGCCAGCCAAACTTTGCTGGCCTAAGTGTGCCGGCCTAACTCCAGGTTAGGATTGCACTCTGGAAGGGTCTTCTAAGTGGCCCCTGGCTCATTGGAATATAGTGGGATGGCTACTGTGCGCATCAACACCTCGAGTGGCTATAATTCATAGTCAGCCCATATAGACTGCATTTGCTCCATGCAGACTCCAAATGAGGTCAACTGCCATTTCTATAATGTGTCTTCGCTTCCTGGATGTGCTCCTGATCAGATATTTGGTGAACTGCCTGGGCTTAAAATTCTCTGAAAGTGAATTAATTTTCTTCTTTTTAAACATAAGGATACAGCCAGCGGCATTGCATTAGCAGGAGATGTGATAATGAGATCACAGCCGACGAGGAGAGGCGATGTGCATGTTAAATGGATTCAGCAAACGTGCAGAGGAGGGGAGTGTGCCTCACACAAGACACAACAATTGACTGTGATGTACAGTGAAGGCTTTCTGGGCATTATGTCAACCTCAGTTCCCATTTGACACTTGTACAACAACAGCTCGTCCCCTTGTGCACTTGCTCGACTGTATGGGTGCAAAGGAGACATTAGTTGGGGGTAAAGGTGGAACCTGGCAACCAGGAGCAGCATTGATCCCCAAAACAATTTTATAGATTTCAATTAAGACATGTTTGAAGACTTGCCCACAGTTTCATTCTAAAGGCAGGCTAGATTAAGAACATAATCCTAACCTGGATTGAGGTGGGCACAAGTTAGGCCAGCAAAGTTTGGCCGGCACAAGGGACACGGTAAAGCATGTTTGGACCACTCTGAGAGAGGCCAGCACACAGATGTGCGCCATCCTCCCTGACTCCAAGAGTGAGCCAAACGTGCTTTACGGTGGCCCTGGTGCCGGCCAAACTTTGCTGGCCTAATTTATGCTGGCCTAACTCCAGGTTACGATTGCATTCTCAATATCAAAACTTGGTTGACTTGGTTGGGAGATTTTCTCCTGGTCAGGACTGCAGCATGGAAGCAGATGATGTTTTAATGTTTCCAGGTATCATGTTTAAACCCTTTTAATGTTTCTAGGTTTCCCCCTGAAAATCTCCCACTGAGACTGCAGTAGACCTGCAAAGACGTTGGTGCAGCAAAAGCCATCTTCAGGGGCTCACAGCAGCTTGGGGGAGAGGGGCTTTTAGGAACATGGGTTTAACCCTTTGGCCAATGCCAAATTGCCTGTTACAAATTTCTTTCAAAACTTCTATTCAACATGGAAGGGGGAAATTTGGATGGAGGTTGTGGCACAAGGACAGAGTGTTAGACCACCACCCCATTCCAGAGCTGTGGTGCCTGCCTGCCCCCACACATTTGGATTACAATTGGGGGAGAGGGGGAAGGTTCCAGCCAACGTGCAATGTGCAATTTGGCCCTAAGTGAAGTCATGTGGGTGACTACTAGAGAGAAGGTCTTTTTATGTGGTGGCACCCAAGTTACAGAACTCTTTTCCCAGACATCTTCGCTGCGTGCCAACTCTATGTATTGGAAAAGGCAGGAGCTACCCCGAGGAGTGAGGGAAAGGTATCAGCAATGGCCCCTTGTCCAGGTAAACCAGGGATTATGGGGTTAATCCCAGAACTCCTGCAGCAGGAATGCAGCTGCAGGCTAATAAGGGCTCTGGCTCTGAAGGGAGGTTAGCACAGGTGCAGATGGGTGTGGCTGATGAATTAAAGCCTGCCCACTGATTGGCTGGCCTCAGTATAAAGTTGGAGGCAGGAGCTGCAGTAAGGCACCTGGGAAGGTGCTGGATGAGGGACCTGGGAAGGTGCTGGAGGAGGGCACCAGGTAGGTGCTGGATGGACGGATTGCTGGACTGCCTGCCTGAAGGACTGTCGGATGGACTGGCTGAAAGACTGGCTAAGATAAGGTTATTGTGGGGAATAACCATTGGGAATTGTATGTCTGCCACACCCCTGGAGCCACCAAGTGGAGGAGGCAGTTGTGGCTTGGGCAAGCTGACTGCCTATTGTTTGGTGTTGGGGTTTGTTGGGGTTAGACTTAGGGTATCTGTGCTAAGCAAGTGATGAGGGCAGCCTGGAGGAGGCTGGCCAGCCGGTGATTCCAAGCAAAGCTGCTGGAAGAGAGGAGACCCAGTGGGTGACTGAACCCCCTCCCTCTTGCCTATCTCTGAGGCTTCTCTGGAGGGGAAACTAGTTAGCCTAGTGTGGGCATTAGGGCCCTTGGGGAGGCTCGGCAGGGAAGTTGGCAGAACACTCTACCATCTTTTAGGCAGCAGGCAAAGTTCATGATAGTATCTCCTGTTTTAATGGTATATATAGATCCTTTACAATTGTCTCTAACTGCGGCTTTATAATATCTATATCCCTTTCTCTGATGGTTCTGCTGTTTTTAACTTGCTAGTAATTGGGTGTTTGTTTTTAAAGAGTTGTATTGTCTGGAGGGATTTGTAACTGTATGCTGCTTTCAGGCTGCTTTATGATCAAAGGTGGGGTAAAAATGTTAAAGATACATAAATTACCAAGTAATAGAAACAAGCCCTTGCCTTTGCGATTTAATGACGTTTATAATGTTACGTTGATTAGAGGGAGAACCGCAGGACGGGGGAATGAAAAACAATTGTTTTGTTTTTTCTTTAAAACAGTGAGCAGAGGATTTTAAGCTTTGGCCAAAGTGGTAAATTGCAATGAACTTCCATTCACCACAAGCAGAGGAAGCTTGAAATCTGTCATGCGCTACAGGAACGGAAAAGCTGATAAATCTGGGTCATGGTACTGTGTACTTGGAGGGTAATAATGATCAAGGCACAGGGACACGGGCGCTTTCTTGGCACACATGAAGGGATCGCTAATGCTCAGCTCGTTCATGTTCCGTCAAGACAAGAAGCAAACAAGCACAAGGTCTGCATGCGGTACGGCGACAGGACAGGTGAATTTCCAGGTTCGTCCTGTTGGACTACGTGCTGCCCCACTCTCAGCCCCTTTCAGCATGATGCTCCCAGGCTGTCAAAAATGCGTTCTAATGATTTCCCAGCTTTACTGCACTGCAGTGGTCTCTCTCCCTCCCGCCTGTAGCTCGATCGTCTGCTCAGTCCCAAAACAAAACAAAACCCCCAAAGTAAAAAAAAAGAAGAAGCCAGCCCTGGAACAGAGGCATGGAGCAAGACGAGGGGGAGGGAAACTTCCCCCAACCCTGCTGACGTCGGACTGCAGTGCCACAGAATTTCATTCACTCCCCGGCACATGTGACCACGTCCAGTCTTCTCATGTTGCTGGGGGAATAGGAGGCTCCAGTGGCCCCCCCTCCCCTTCCCCATTGAAGGAAAGCCTTCGGGATTGGCTTTCCTGGAGAAGTCAGCCCTGAGGCTTAAAAACAGGGGCTGGAGGAGAACGGCACAAGACGCAGCTCTGTCACCGCAACCTGCCGTGCATACCAATGATCTCTACCTGTCCCGAAATGGCATCATGTGCCTGAGCAAAAGTCTCGGCTTTTTCTTACGTAACGAGCAAAATGCCATTCTTATCCAGCCAGGGAAGAGAGGGCACTTCTGCATTTTTGCAAGGGACTTCAAGGGGGCACAAGACATAGGTGTGCTCAGTCTTTTCACAGGGACACATTGCACCTGCCCCCTTCCCCATGGGATTGCTTCAGGGACATCAGGAGAACCCTGCTAAGGCAGAGCAAGTGGCCATCCAGGCCTGTTTTCTGCTTCACACAATAGCCGGTCAGATGTTTCCAGGAATCCTGCAAGCTGTGCATGAAGGCAACAGACAACAGGTTGGTTGTATTCAGAAAGTGCTGCTTCGAGATAGGCTGCTTCTGAACGTGGAAGCTCCGTGTAGGCTGAGGGGGGACTTGACCGAGACATACAAAATTATGCAGGGGATGGATAAAGTGGATAGAGGAAGGTTCTTTTCCCACTCTCACAATACCAGAACCAGGGGACAGCCACTTAAATTGAGTGTTGGGAGAGTGAGAACGGAAAAAAGGAAATACTTTTTTACCCAGTGGGTAATTAGCTGTGGAACTCCCTGCCACAGGAGGTGGTGATGGCATCTGGCCTAGGTGCCTTTAAAAAGGGACTGGACAGGTTTCTGGAGGAAACGTCCATCGCAGACTGCAGGCCATGATGGGCAGTGCAGCCTCCGAACTTTAGAAGTAAGCTACCTCAGAATGTCAGATGCAGGGCAGTGACAACGAGATGCAGGTATCTTGTGTGCTCCCTGAGGCATCTGGTGGACCACTGTGGGATACAGGAAGTGGACTAGATGGGCCTTTGGCCTGATCCAGTGGGGCTGTTCCTGTGTTACAATGAATACATGTCTGAAGAGGAGCATCTGCTTCTGGTGGCTGTCAAAGAGAAATGCTGTGGAGAATCTTGACAAGCCACCAGTGTGTGGCTCAGAATTTACCTCTGAATGCCAAATGCAGGGGAGTGGCCACAGAATGCAGGCAGCCTGTTGTCTCAGGTGCTCCCTGAGGTATCTGGTGGGCCACTGTGTGATACAGGAAGCTGGACTAGATGGGCCCTTAGCCTGATCCAGTGGGGCTCTTCTTATGTTGGCTAACAGGCTAGAATTTGTCTAAGCCCTTTGATCCCCTGTAGCTAAGCTGAAATAGATATAATTGACAGTAGCGTAGCTGGGGGCGGGAACATGGGGCCAGGTGACACAATTATGCCCCCGCCTCATCATGTCACCCCCGTGCATGAGCCCCCCCTGGACCCAAGCATAGCTACACTACGGGTAACTGAGATGACAGCATTGTCTTCCCCCCTCCCCCTCGCTCTTGCTATGCCTCATAAAGTATTGTATATGCAAAGCACCATATATGTATATAGTGCACCGTATGTGCAGCAAATGACTTCATTGGAGAGGCAGCCTTCACCTCCTACCTGTTGGCTAACACTGATTGTAACCTGTTGCCGTTCTCTCAAGTTGCTCAATGGGACCCTGTGCTGGACCCTGCCCCATGACCACCTCCCATGGGCACAGTTACATGCTGCAAGGGTCTGGGCCCGACATTCTCCCTGCTCCTAAGGGCCTGATCCCAATGACTTATCTCAAGCGGTGGCTTGAGCTGCAGTGGTTTATTAATTGGCTTACTAGTGGTACAGTCCTTTCCTTTTTAGAAGCAAGTACCCTTGCCTTTACATTTTTTTTTACTTTGAAGAATTTATACCCCGTTTTTCCCATGCCGAAGCAAATGCCCAAGGCAGCTTACATGGGCAGGCTTGTCTAAACCACCATTTTTCAATGGGGTTTTTACAAATATACAGTATCCTGCGATTTACCGAATCCTCAGTTCCAGATGTAGCCTTCACAGTGTGGTTCTCTCCTCTGGCCGTGTGACATCGAGGAGAGATCATAAGTCCAGCCTGGACAGGTCCTCAAGGTTGGACTCTGTTCTTTTGCCGGCTGGCCTTCTCACACATTCCCACACTGGCTAGTCAGCTCCACAGTGACTCCGTTCTGCCACAACAGGTACTGCAGTTTGTCACTGCCTGGCATTCCGTCTCCCACCCAAAAATAGACCACAGATTCTCCTGTGCTTGGCCCTGCCTGGCAGTCTCTCCTGACTACCCAACCTGCCTGACAGCCTCCTTCAAGCTGCCTTCCTAGTTGCCTCCTTCCCTTGGCACTGCCTCTTTTTCTTCACTTCAATCTCCCACTCCATGCCCTTCACTCATATCCTCTCATGCTGGCTCTGACAGCTTCTTCCCCCAACCCCTTGGTCTCCTTCTCCTCCTGCCTCTCTTTTCTAACTGGCCATCAGAGCCATTCTTGGCAGCAGCAGCAGCAACCCTTGAGACAACATTGTGGGAGATGCTGGTTTACACCAAGACTGAGTTACAATTTTTGAAGGAGGAAAAAAAAAAAGTGACTGCTTTTGAATCTTGGTGATAGAACTACACGCACTTGGAACTGTTTTCCCCTGTGGTTCCTTCCTTCCTGGTTTCTTGTTAAAAAGAGCAAAGCAAAAAGGACCTGGATGAAAAGTAATAAAATAAAAATAAAAATCTGATGTGCTAGAGAACGGCAGCCAAAGGTTTGGCTGGATTACTCATATGTGTGCACCCCATATACTCATATATGTGCACTCATAATTCCACATAATTCAGCACACTGATCTGATGGAGTTCAGTGGGGCTTATCTGCCAAATTTGGTAAGTGTGCACAGGATTGCAGTTTAAGGGAATAAACTCAGCAGAAATAACTTGGAAGCAAAGTGTATTTGGACTAGGCTGTAAAGGAAACTGGCTGCCAGCAAAGTTTGGCCAGCACAAGGGCCACCATAAAGCACATTTGGACTACTCTCTGAGTGAGGGAGGATGTCTCACGTCTTTGTGCTGGCCTCTCTGACTCCGAGAGTGGTCCAAACAAACTTTACGGTGTCCCTTGTGCTGGTCAAACTTTGCTGGCTTAGCTTATGTCGGCCTAACTGAGTTTAGGATTGCGCCCTGAGCTGCATCTAGTCTGAGTAAACCCAACTCCCAACTGAAGCAAACAATCAATCAGGATTCCAGCATTCTGAATGAGAAAGAAAACTTGATCGTAGCAAACTTGAATGTTTAATGGCATTTACATTTCATTTGGTACGATGAAACGGATCTATTCTGGTAGACGCTGCTAGGATAGACTGTTAGAATTCACAATGGAGGAGGACAAGTTAGATCTTTTTTTGAATGGCACTTGTGTTGGGACCCACTGGAATTGATGTCATTAACCTGGAAGTGATGTCATAGCCGGAAGTGGCATCATCAAGCAGGAAGTGCCATCAGTGTGATGTAATCAAATGACACTCCAAGACTGCAAATTGGCATTCGTGGACTGAAGCAATTGCACAACCATCTCAGACAGAAAGCAGGATGAGGACAAAATATGATATGAAAGCACTGAACTAAAAACAAAATTAAAAAAAAAAACCCTCACTTGAAAATCCAAACTGCTTACACTCACAAAAGGAATTTAGCAAGAGTAAGGTCTGTAGTTTCCAAGACGGCAGCTCCTGGCCTTCCGTGACCCACCTGACATTAGGTCACGACCCACCAAGTGGGTCCTGACCCATAGTTTGAATAACACTGCTCTACTGTAGAAGGGTGGAATAAGAATGTCAATCTCTGTGTGCGTGCGTGCGTGCGTGCGTGCTTGCTTGCTTGCTTACTTGCTTGCTTTGGATATTCTTTTTGACACATATTAAAAACCCCATATTTCTGTTGCTTTTCTTTCTTATATAATGGCAATGAAATGACATTTGAAATTGAGTTAGATTAAAAGACTCACATTCAAGGAACAACAAGAAAAGATCCACCCATTTCGGGGAGAGTGTGGGCAGCTCTCATGTTCCTGCAAAAGCAAAAGAAATGTCTTTTTGAAAGTTACAGCGACAATATTTTGATTGAATTGTTTCCCCCCATCTATTAATAATGAGTCACACTGCCAAGGAAGACGTATGGCGCTTGGCAGCCCCTTCCCCAAAGAGCCCATTTGCAAGGACAGTCAGGCATGCGAGCAGAGCCAATGGGGCGCAACCGTTTTTCGAGCACTGTGTCTGTTTATGAGGCAGCGCCGCTCAACAATTGATTCTGAAGGATCTGAAACAAACGAGGAGCAAGCTGGAAATGAGCAGGGACGGCAATCGGGACGGCAAGGCAGGGGGAAAATGACTGCAGACTCGAGAGGCGAAGAAAGACGTGATTAATTCATGGAATGGTCTTTGTGTTGGGGAACAAAACAATGAGGCTGGTGCCTCCATGATTATCTGGGCTTTGATTGGATTGTGTGAATCAAAGGAGTGTTCTCCGAATGTTAGAACCAGTGCTTGGTTTGCTGGGGCATCTAGAGCTGTGGTTCTCAAACTTGTTAGCACCGAGACCAGCGGCGTCATGCAGCCGGAACGCTGGGTGGGAGGAACGGGTGAGCGGCAGCCCGCCCATTGCGTACCGCTCCATTTAGCCGTCTTCCCCGCCCCCGCGGGCTGCCGCTCACCCGTTCCTCCCGCCCAGCGTTCCGGCTGCATGACGCCGCTGACCGAGACCCACTTGTTAGAATGACAATCTGTCCGGGACCCACCGGAAGTGATGTCATGGCCGGAAGGGCTGTCACTGTGATGCAAGAGCCTGCTGCTTTCCTGAGAACGCAGCAATCAGGTGGGTGATTTCGCAGCCGTTTTCCAATAGCAAAGTGAATCAAAAAAGAAAAAAAGAACTATTTACAACCTCAACACAAACAAAACAACCACACAGCCCTCCCCATTTCCAGTGTCCCACCTTCCCATATTTTCAATGATGGCTGCTTCAGGTGCTTTGCAACCTGCCCGAAATTAGCTCACGACCCACTGTTGGATCTCCTCCCTTCCTCCTCCTCACGTTTTGGGGAAGTCAGCATGTTGAGAAGCCCTCTGAACCCCCATATATCACACCTCCTTAATAATACAGCCCTACAGGGTTGTTGTAAGGATTGCTGAATAATACACATGAAGAGCTTTGGATGCTCAAAAACAATGGGTGAATGTTTATTATCAATGGTGCACCCAGCCCACTCTCCGCTAGGGGCTGGGTCAATGCTTTGCATGGCTAGTGGCAGCTCTCTAACCATTGACATGGCTAGTTGCATACTCTCTACCCTCTGTGCTGCCTTCTGCCCACCCCAGGAGCTCTGTGCCCAAGAGCCCTTGACCCCACTCTCCCAATGGTAGGACCACAACTGTTTATTATTTCCATCAGCAAGTGGGCTCTTATGCAGGTTGGAAAATCCAGGAATATACAAGGATGGCTCAGACCTTCTTAGTAGCTACTTCCTGCTTCTGATTCTTCTGATTCTTCTATAAAAAAAAAAGAATCACATCACAATGTACAAATAAGGCAATGAAATGCACAAAGTCTCAGAAGAGAAAGAGAGAATCAATTTACAAAGATATAAATATACTTCTCAGTGAGACCCAAAGTAAAATAATGGGATGTGAGATGAGATTTCTTTATATATCTAAACTACAAAGCCATCCTTCACAATAAGTATGTCTTAACATGATCTAGAGGCTGAAGCAGCAGAGATTGCTAGAGAAACAGATGGATATGCCCCTGCCTGAACTTTGGCACCAGTAGGTGGGGCTGTTGAGCATGCGATGTCTTGCAAGCTATTGCGGGAGAGCATCTCTTGATTTCTTTGCGGTAGCTTTGTGCAGGGGAAAAGAGCAGCCGTCAAGCTCTTGAGAAGATGTTTTAAAAGTTTATAGATTTCATTTTCTGCCATGCAAATGGAAAGAACTTGAAAGAGATCCTGCGGTGCTTCTAATTAACCGCCTCCTCCAAGGATGTGACCATGCTAGGGTGGTTAATGTACATTTGTTTAGTGCCAAAAGCTAATTAAAAGATATGTTAATTTAAGTGGCCTGGAAATCTCAGGGGGATTGGTAATTATTATTATTTACTGAGTCCCATGGTGTTTATTATGGTGCCATGGCAGCCCGGTAATTTAGGTACCGTGACATAAAATGTAAAGGGAAAAAAGAAGTTTGGATCCAAATTGGAGGTTAAGGAAAGACTTGAAAGTGGTGATAGTCTGTGGCAGGGCATGTGAAGCACTAGTATAGCAATGGGGGAGACATGGTAAGTACTGCAGGTGCCAGAATGAGCTGTGTAAACAACCCCTCTCACTTGCCATCAGAGCCATTCCGGGGGGGTGGGGGTGATGGCAACGTGCATGCTGGAATGGCTCCAATGGTGAGTGGGAGGGGCAGCTTACTTGGAGCATTGTGGCACCTGCAGTACTTACTGTGCCACCTCCTTGTAGCTGCACCACAGATGCGAAGGCATCATGCTGCCTGGGTATTGACAATCCACGGCTATGTGTTGCTTTTTAAATGCATATCTCACGTTCTGGGCCAAAAGAGTTCTCAATACTTAGAAGACAGTCAAAATAGGGATTATGCAATATGTAGCTACCCCACCTCTCCTTTGCAGTGCTTGGGGGTGGGGGGGCTTCCATGGGAGGTTTTGCAAGTGCAGGCCTGGCTGGGCTTCATAGGCTTACCCATGAGGATGGGACATTTGTCGCCTTACCCAGAGGAGACCTCCACGACTGCCCTGCTCCTTGCAGAATGCAGCACAAGTTATTTTGACATGGCTGCATCAACAGGGAAAGGAAAGACAGGATTGAGCAATAAGGGTCAACCAGATGCAATGCTGAACACATCATTTTCCCCTGACAGGCTGCCACAGTCCTAGTGAAAATCATTTCCTAAGACTATTGGGTCTTAGCCCCAGGCTGAAAATTGGAATTCAGCATTCAGACAAGCAGTAAGACCACAGATTCCAGTGGAAATCTGAAAGTAGGCGACTCAGTGCAGGGCAACAGCTGCTTGGATCTCCACCATCAAAACAGCAGGTGCAAATCTACATGGCCAGGTACGTCTCTGCCTCCTCTCTGTCCACCTCCAGCACACCCTTGGTGTGGACCTGTGCCAGCAGAATTAAGCGGGCGCACAGTCAG
Source organism: Lerista edwardsae (assembly GCA_029204185.1). Classification (NCBI taxonomy): domain Eukaryota; kingdom Metazoa; phylum Chordata; class Lepidosauria; order Squamata; family Scincidae; genus Lerista; species Lerista edwardsae. The sequence continues at coordinate 11,663,457 of JAJKFI010000024.1, forward strand.
GACAGGTGGTGGCCTGTGTGGAGCACATGTGCTGGCGCTGCTGCCTGCACTGGCCCAGCGGCCACATTTTGATGGTGCAGATGCGCCTTCTGGTCTGTTCGTGACGGAGCTGGTCCAGCACAAGAGCACAGCGCTGGCACAATGCCGGATTAGGATTGTGCTCTCAGAAGCTTTTCACCATCAGTGTTGATTGAGGACAACTTGAGCTCTTGCTGAACAAATGGAGAGGTGACATTGCTCAGGGAGCAATCCTAACCGCAGGCTGGAGTAGGCAGGCTGACGCACCCTAACCCTAACCCGCCCCATATCCAGCCCAGGGTTTCAAGGTGCTGCCACACTACCCAGGTAATGGGGAATTTATTCCCCTTCCTATGGGTAACGCCTAGTGGCCCAGATGGAGCAATTTGGACCTATGCCGCCAAAATCGGCAGTGCAACACTGAGTAGCTGAATCAGGACCACCAGGGCCAGGGACATGGGTTAGGATCCGGCTAAAGGCCATATCCTGTCTCCACCCCCTCCCCTGGCCACCACGGGTCTGCTAGTTCCCCACCTTCCCCACTCAGGAGATTATTATTTTATTATTTATTAAATTTTTACCCCGCCTTTCTGCCTAAAAAGGCATTCAAGGCGGCATTACAAAACAGATTAAAAACAGAAATAAAAAACATCCAATTAAAAACAGTAAATTAAAACAATATAAAAGTACAATATAAAAATACAACAGTCATCCCATGGATTATAAAAAGAATACAAATACAAAGACCAGCCAGCCTGTCAGCAACTAAACGCCTGTTTAAACAAGAAGGTCTTCAGTCCCCGCCGAAATACTGCCAACGAGGGAGCAGTTCTTAACTCTAAGGGGAGGGTATTCCAAAGTTGGGGTGCCACCGCCGAGAAGGCTGTCCTGCTGGCCGCCACCCCTCTCACCTCTCCTGGTGGCGGCACAGTCAAAAGAGCCCCCCCAGATGACCTCAGAGTACGGGTCGGATTATATGGAAGGAGGCGGTCCCTCAAATACCCTGGGCCCGAGCCGTAAAGGGCTTTAAAGGTCAACACCAGCACTTTGAATTTGGCCCGGAACAGAACCGGCAGCCAGTGTAGTCGCCGAAGCAACGGCTCGACAGAGTCAAACCGATGTGCCCCAGCAACCACCCGAGCCGCCGCGTTCTGTACTAGTTGCAATTTCTGAACCGTCTTCAAAGGCAGCCCCACGTAGAGCGCATTGCAATAGTCTAATCTAGATGTCACTAGGGCATGGGTCACTGTGGCCAGGTCCGCACCACTCAGGTACGGTCGCAGCTGGCGGATCAGCCGAAGCTGAACAAAGGCTCCCCTGGCCACCGTCGACACCTGAGACTCCAGGTGCAGCTGTGAATCCAGGAGAACCCCCAAGCTGCGGACCTGCTCCTTCAGAGGGAGTGCAACCCCATTCAGAGCAGGGCGATAGTCCAATACCCAAGTTGTGGATTTCCGGACCAAAAGCACCTCTGTCTTATCCGGATTTAATTTCAGCTTGTTCGCCCTCATCCAGCCCCCAACTGCCTCCAGACAACAATTCAGGACCTCAACCGCCTCCTCAGAATCAGGGGGAAAGGAGAGATAAAGTTGGGTGTCATCAGCATATTGATGGCACCCCACCCCAAACCCCCGGATGACCTCTCCCAGCGGCTTCATGTAGATGTTAAATAGCATGGAGGGGCATGATGGGGCATGGAGGTCAGCCCATGGCCACATGGTGGCCGAACTGCCTCCAAAATGGCGCAAATGTGCTTTACAGCACATTTGCGACAGTCAAAGGTGGGCACAAGCGACTTGTGCCAGCCTAAGGCCATGCTTGGATTGTGCTGTCAGTGGTATGGCTTCTTAATAAGGGGCCGTCAGATGTTAAACCAATGGTCTTACTCTGAGTAAGGCAGCATCACATGTTCATGGTCAATCGCCTAGCAATTATTTCACTTCCTATGAAGCAATGCAATAGTGTTCCCATTTCATCATAGCCTTCCTCTTAGACAATGCCATGGCTTAGTGGTTCCTCTTTAGAGATTAGAGAATCTCTTTTATTTTGATGAATATTACACATCCTGGAGCCATAAAAGAACAAAATCCATCCCCGGCGGTATCTTGAACAGGTGCCATTTTTTTCTTCGGGTAAGCCTCTTTTTTTGTTCTCCTAAAGGGGGAGGATATTGACATTGGTGCTAAAATAAGGCTAACACAATAACCTAAATTTAGGACAAGGGCTCCCGGCTTTTCGAACCATATGTCTAAGAATTCTTTTCCTCCTACTCCATTAATCATCATACCAGATTTTTTTTCCCCATTCTGACCTTTTCAAATGTTTTCTTCCCCAGTTTCTGTGTATTGCTGGAAGACTTTAATCTTGCCTGGAAAGAGACACATTTTCAGACATGTCATGTAGCATTCCTAGGATTAGGGCTGGCCCCGTCCATTCACCCGCCTACTCGTCGACTCTGTCGGCGCTCCGCTCCACCCCCTGCAACATTTGTATTGCCTGCATGTTTGAGTTGCCTGCATGTTCTCAGAGCCAGGCAGGCAGGCAGGCAGGCAGAGGAGCTAGGGAGACGGACGGCAGCAGCAGCGTGAGCAGGTAGGCTGCCTGGGGCTCCCTCCCAAGGAGGTGCGGCGGTTCCTGGGGGTGGGAATCGGTAGCCCGCGCAGCGGCCCCGGGGAAGGCCTGGGCCTTCTCCTGGGCCGCTGCGCAGCCTACCAAGGAGGTGCAGCGGTTCCTGGGGGCAGTTCCTGGGTTCCGGCTATGACCTCACTTCCGGTGGGCGGGCCCCGACACAAGTGCCAATCAAAAGTGAGTACCTGTTGCTAAATCATTTAGATGCCATTACTGCACAATTTAATGCAATATAATTTTTAGTGGAGGGAAGCTGATAGGTTTAAATATGTAGGGGGAAAATTAGGATTACTAGCAAGTGCATTTATGATCTAATCCTAAGAACATGAGAATTAGTCAGGTGGTCTGGTCCCAACTGTGGTGGGTGTCTCCCAACAACTGGTACTCAAAGCTATATTATCCCTGTAAATGGAAGTTTCAATTAGTCAACCTGGCTAAAAGGGAGGCACATAGGGGTTATTGTTGTGTCTCTTCTTGGCTTTTGTTCAGACTGCACATGATGCAAGAATTTAAATTTGATGAGCCTGTTGGTGTTGATGTCTTTAATCTGCAAAAAGATAAAATGAAGGTAACATGACTCACGGCTACTGAAGGAGTAAATCATTGTATTATTAAGAAGATAAGAAGAGCCCCACTGGATCAGACCAAAGGCCAACTAGTTCAGCTTCTGATATCTCAGTGGCCCAACAGATGCCTCACAGAGCACATTAGACAAAAAGTTACTTGCATCTCATGCCCCTCCCATGCATCTGGCATTCTGAGCTAGCCTACTTCTACAATAAGGAGGTGCAACACTCATCACGGCCTGTAGCCTACAAAGGACTTTTCCTCCAGAAATCAGGCCAATCCCCTTTTAAAGGCACCTTGGCAAGATACCATCACCACCTCCTGTGGCAAGGAGTTCCACAAATTAACTTCCTGCTGGGTAAAAAAGTATTTTCTTTTATCTCTTCTCCCAACACTCAATTTTGGGTGGTTCCCAGATTTGTGGCAGCTGAATAGCTGTTGAGGATCCAAGAAATCCCATAGAACTGGCTGGGGTAAGGGGACCTCCAGCTGTCTCCTAACCTGCACTGGATACAGCAAGGGCTAGGATTGGGCTGCCCATTGACCCCCTTGGAAGGCCTGTTTGAGCTATACTGTACTGAATACACACAAGAAGTCCAGGCCTGCAGTCATACAGATGCCTTCCCTGAAGCATCTGGGCCACTGTGAGATACAGAAAGCTGGACTAGATGGGCCATTGGCCTGATCCAACAAGGCTTTTCTTATGTTCTTAAGGCCCAGGTTGGGCTGAAGGTTATTATAGCTCCTTCCCCACAGACAGGATAGCAAATTCTGTTTTATTTACCCCATATTTCCCTCAGAATTTTACCTCAGAAATTTACCTCAGAATGCCGGGTGCAAGGGAGTGGCAACAGGATGCAGGCCTCTTGTTGTCTTGTGTGCTCCCTGAGGCATCTGGTGGGCCACTGTGAGATATCAAAAGCTGATGAGCCTTTGGCCTGATCCAGCAAGGCTTTTCTTATGTTCCTATGTTCTTACATGAAGTATGCCCAGCTGTCCATGTGAAGAAAGCTACAGTCAGCAAAGAAGATTGATTTTTTTTACAAAAAAATATCCATTTTATTAAATCCTTAAAAATTAAGAAGTCCATATAGAAACAAAAATTCAATCCACTTAATCCGAAGGTTCTTTGTTTAAAGGAAATTCAATAAAGAGGAACATCTTCAGATGAATGAAACATATTTTATCAATAAATAATTCTCAGTTTTGAAAAAAATCTGTTTTGTTTTTTAGCCTTCTGTTATTCTAATGTAAGTTGTTAATATAGACATTACTGCATTCCCATATATCTTGTCTTCCTGTTCTTTAAAAAGAGGGAACAGACTTTGACTCCCTCAGTTCAACATAGCATATTCTGGCTGAAGTCATTCTATATGAGATCATTTCACATACAGTCAAGGATTTTTTTTTTGTATAATGTAATAGGATTTTTTTTAAAAAAGGAAACAGATTGAGCTGTCCACATATTACTTTTCCTATTGCATCTCTGCTCTTTTTCCAATAAATATTTGTAAGAGGAGAAGTCAGCAAGGAAGATGTGACCATGGGAACAGGACTGTGATTTTGGCCAGTGCCCCCCCCCCAAAAAAAAACCAGTAATATGGAATATATTTTCAAATGGGCCATATTGAAGAAGAAAGGGGGGAAATAGGCCCCTCTGTGGGGGAGGGCAGAACTCAAGCAGGAAAGGGGGTAATGGGATGTGGATCAGGCCAGGGAGGGAGGTGGGTTTCGTGGTAGAGGCCTCGGCTATATCCTATCCCCCATTCTCAGGCCTGAAAGCAATTTTGCTGATGCAGATCAAGAAGGTTAGATGGACTGGAGTCGGCATGTTGTGATTTTCTTGAAGCTTCCGGGGCACACAAATATGGCTGACTCAGATCTTTCCCGCCAATGAGGATTGCCGCGAATTCACGAATAAAAATCTTCCTGCACATGTGTACAAGTTAATATCAACTTTTTAAATCATGCCTGCGTGTTCTGCATACGGGTGTGCGAATCGCTTTATGAAAAATGGGATTTAATTTCCACGGAAAGGTTCATGTATTCACATTACATCGGTATGTAATATTTCCCCCCTCCTTTCCCCCCCTTCCCGTTTACACGTTTTTTCCCGCCTTCCATTTTCCACTATAATATTTTTGAAATTCTGAACATTAACAGAATTTGTTTTAGGGCGGGGGGGGGTGAGTGTAGAAGTTTAAAAAAATACTCTTAATAGCCTAGAAGTAAAAAAGAATTCCTCTCATATTGACAACTACTTGTGTCATGAAGAGATTTTAATGTAATTTTCCTACATATTTATCTGATTTTTGCCCACCCTCCCCTTTTTTTCTTTCCTTCCCGTTCACACGTTATTCCTGCTTGTGTAGATTTCAAAAAATAAGTCTGTCAAAACAGTGCAATCCGAGTTTGAATGGACAGCAAGCGGCATTTCGTCCGGTGTGTTCAGTAATATAATTACGCGGAATTAAACCTTGGAATTGCATATTAACTCATAATTAGGTTACCAATGATGTTTCTACACGATCACACGTTATTAGTTTGGTAAGTTTTTACTTCAGGAGTAAATTATTAAGTGCTAAACATCACGCGAAAAGCAATCTGAAATGCTTGGAATAAAGATTGTTTGGGGCACACAAACATGGCCGCTAAGCCCGCCCCCTGGCTTCACTCGATTCCTATCAATTTAACAGGTATGCCGACTCCAGTCCATCTAACCTTCTTGATGCAGATCTGAGTAGCCCCATTGGACAATCTGGGTCTCGGCCAGTGGCGTCATTCAGCCGGAACGCTGGGCGGGAGGAACGGGTGAGCAGCAGTCCACCCGTTGCGTACCGCTCCGTTTCGCTGTCTTCCCCGCCCCCGCGGGGCGAAACGGACGGTACGCAATGGGCGGGCTGCTGCTCACCCGTTCTTCCCGCCCAGCGTTCCGGCTGAATGACGTCGCTGGTCTCGGCATGGAGTAAAGGAAAAAGAACACTAAGCTAAATCAGTGGTTCTCAAACATTTTAGCACTGGGACCCACTTTTTCGAATGACCATCTGTCCGGGACCCACCGGAAGAGCTGTCATGGGCTGGAATGCTGTCATTGTGATGCCAGAGCCTGTTGCTTTCCTGAGAATTCAGCAATCAGGCTATTCCCCAGCCATTTTCCAATAGCAAAGTGAATCAGAAAGAAAGAAAAAGCCTATTTACAACCTTGACACTAGCAAAACAACCACACAGCCCTCCCCCTTTGCAGCATCCCATATGGCTGCTCTAAGTGCTTTGTGACCCACCTGAAATTGGCTTGTGACCCATTGGTGGGTTCCATCCGCAGTTTGGACATCTTAGACACTATCTTAGACCACTATCTTAGACAGCCTCATTTATTTCTTTAACACATTCTTAATTTTTTTAATCTCCTTGTCAATTGTTTATTTTAATCGCTGATGAAGTATTTTAAATCTATGTCAGCCAGCTACTCGTCAAATCCATAATTCTTTATGCTTATTTCTTTCTAATGCAGGAAGTCAATGAGTGGTGTCCAGTTGTTCATAAACGCCTTTACTGACTTCTCTTTGCGTAAAGTTGTAAATTGGTCCATTTCTACTAAGTTCTAGAGCTGCATGGTTTTTGAACTATTTAGATCAGCCTGAAAAGATTGTGTGATTGTGAGTCTCTCTCTCTCTCTCTCTCTCTCTCTCTCTCTCTCTCTCTCTCTCTCTCT
>JAJKFI010000024.1:11676798-11712420 GCA_029204185.1 Lerista edwardsae
TATATATATATATAGATTCCCCACATATTATGAATTGGGTGGACATTTGCATGAACATTCTGGTACAAAAAAGTATCTTTCCCTTTGACAATTTTCGGAGCATTGAATTGAAAGGGGGTTAACTTCCTGAAGTTGCTTCCTGAAGTCTGCTTTACTTGCCCTCAAGTGATGTTGATATACAGCCAAATTTGATTGACTACATAATATTGTGACATCATTCTCTTCACTATAGGATCCCTGATTGGCTAGAGTTGCCTGTAAGACTATTCAAGTGCATGGGCTGCTGCTGCTGCCACAGGGGAGGAGCCCGCTTGCAGTGGCAGTGAGAAGGAGCCCCACTGGCCTTGATCAACTGAGGTGTGTTGAAGTGTGGCAGTGAGGTGGTCGGGTGTGTGGAACGGCAAGGAGTGGAAGGATCAGGAGATGGCTGGGGTATATTGGAGGCAGGAGAGGGTGGCAGACATGCTGGTGTCAATATTGCTACACTGGTGCAAGAAGAAGTGAATTATGTCATCATCTTGAATTGAATCTGTATCACATCTATTTCAGGGAAATCGTTTTTTCCCCTTGTGGTGGTGATTAATGTAATAAATGAGTTGGCTGTTTCTGGCAGTTTTGTTTTATGCCTAATGGTTTTCTGAGAGATAAGGCAAGAATGTAAAGCACTTTATCACATACCGGCAGTGCGACATGCGTGTTTAATAAGAACATGGTGATTGCCGTAGAGCTATTTGGCAGATCCGAGCGGTCCACAAAGGTTACTTACCCTTCCTGCCGCACGCCATGTGTGAAGGACATTGTAAACAACATTGGGGGCTCAGCAAAGAATACAAGCTCTGTGACCCCTGAAGAAATGACATCCTGAGGGTACTCCATTTTCAGCTTAGTTAGAGAGTCACATTGAGGGTGCAGTCCTAACCTGGAGTTAGGCTGGCAAAGTTTGGCCGGCACAAGGGACACCGTAAAGTATGTTTGGACCATCTTGGAGTCAGAGAGTCCAGCACACACAGACTTGTGCCATCCTTCCTGACTCCAGGAATGGTCTAAACGTGCTTTATGGTGTGCTGGCCAAACTTTGCTGGCCTTACTGTGCCGGCCTAACTCCAGGTTAGGATTGCACCCTGAGTTTCGGCCTGCATTTGTTGTCCATCATCCTCCAACATTACTTATCCATCACAATTGCAGTAACTTGGAATGCACCTGACAATGAATTTAAGAACATAAGAAGAGCCCCACTGGGTCAGGCCAAATGTCCATCTAGTCCAGCTTCCTGGATCAGTGGCCCACCAGGTGCCTAAGGGAGTTCAGTAGACAACAAGATGCTTGCATCCTGTTGCCACTCCCTTGCACCTGACTTTCTGACATAGCCTACCATTAATGTAAGGAGGTTGCCCAACCCATCATGGCCTATAGCCCATGATGGCCTATAGCCCTTTTCCTCCTGAAATCTGTCCAGATCTAGGCCAGATGCCATCACCACCTCCTGTGACAAGGAGTTCCATAGTTTAATTACCCACTGGGTAAAAAGGTATTTCCTTTTATCTGCTTTAACTCTGTTTTAAATGGGCTGGGAATTAGTGAAGCTGGGACAATAGTAGTGTGACTGAGGGCACAATCCTCACTTACTTTCCAGCACTGATATAGCTGTGCCAATGGGGCACATGCTGCATCCTGCAGTAGAGTAGTAGCCACAGAGGACACTTCAAGGTAAGGGAATGTTTGTTCTCTGACTTCAGAGCTGGACGTCTAGCCAAGCGGGTAAAAGCCGCAGTCATGCCCGAAGATAAGATAAGATCCGAAGGTCGCCAGTTCGAAAACACCGGACGTTTCCGTGAGCAGCAGACCTCGAGAATGTGGCTGATGAGATCTGAGCTGTGTCTGGCTGCCTGTGAGAGGGGAGTTGTGTCGGGCCAGCTGTTTCTTGGTGGGAGCAAGAAGTCATTTATCAGCCGGCAGGAAGGCAATCGTGCGGCTAGAAAGAAAGGCTGGACTTGAAAGTGTCATCTGAATGTAGCAGTTCTTGTAAGATTAGAACTTATTTGTGATTGTAAAAACGCTTTGGGTTTAGAAATGCCTGCCTATGTAAACCGCCTTGAATAATAAAGTCAAAAGAGCAATCTAATGACCTAGAAAGGCGGTATATAAATACTATTACTACTACTACTACTACTACTACTACTACTACTACTACTACTACTACCCCGGTGCTGGAAAGTGGGTTAAGGTTGCACCCTGAATCAAACTGGCTGGCCACAGTCACCACTTGTGGCACGGTGTCCCACACCGGCTGCAGTTTCTCTGTGGCCTCCAAGGTCAGGCAGCCCTGTGTATCATTTATTCCCATAATCCAATCCTGTAGCAATCAACAAGAACCTTTCGGTAGTAGTGAAATGTGTGCAAGATATTGAGCTAAAGGTTACCTCTTCAACAAACCCTGTGTTGTGCCTTGTTCAGGGGCTAGCGGTAAAAACCAGCTTTGATGCCTTGTGCAAAAAATAAAAATAATAAAAAATCTGAATAGACAGAGCCAATGCCTGTCTCTGCAGTATATACTAACACTAAAGAGAGATACACCATTGAGTTTCAAGGGTGTACAATCAGTGGCACTCCTAAGGGGCAAAATGCTTTGCAGGAGCCTGAGCTCCTGTGTAAAGCGGGCCCTCCCCCTCACCTTCAGAGCCATTTGCGACTCAGAGAGCAAAGGTCTCCAACCCACAAATGGCTCTGAAGGTGAAGGGGTGGGGCCGCTTTACACAGGAGCTCAGGCTCCTGCAAAACATTTTGCCCCCTGCTCCAGGAATACCACTGTGTTCAACTCTTCTTTGCTAACCAATACTTTGAACCCATGTTCAAAGAATCAAAAGGGAGAGGAGAGCCGGAATAGTAAGGCCTTTTCCCAAAGGCAGGCAAAGTAAAATGAAGAATGTAGAAAAAAGCCGATCATTAAATATAATGAGGGGGAGGCTATGAACCTACCACCACGCAAGAAGTGAGAAGGAATTTGTCTCTTGCAGCAATGCAACAGAGAGCACGTTAAAAATAGTGATGAGCAACATTTCTGGAGGTCAAACAAGCAGATCTCTGAGAAATAAAGGCAATGTGATTCTACTGTTCTTATCGTTCAGCGGACAATCATAAAAGGCACTTTGTGAGTCATTATTCCTAATCACATAGGATGGGATACAGTCCACCAGCATTCCAACACCGTCACTGGATGCCTGTTTCCTTTTTGCAGGGTTTGCCCTACAGTGAGATGGAGGAAGGGGCATGCCTCTAGGTCCCACTGCTCCAACCAAAGTGATGTTTCTGGGCAAGCTGAAAGGTACCGTTTAGGTGAACCATCGGGGGAATTTGGAGAGAACCAAAAAGAGGTTAGAGAAGCTGAGCAGAATGTCTCCAGTGTGCAAATTAGTTCCAGTTGCTTCCAACAGAAAATTGAGCAACCATGAAAGGTCAGCAAAATGTCAGGTATTGTAATAATAAAATGACGTTGTGCTTCATCACGGTGGCGAGAGGGCAGTGCTTCGATTTTCTGCCCAAGGAATTTCTGCCCTAGTCCTGTATCTTGCATGCAGCTCTACTGTAGGTCATCCCTACTGTATGTAGATCATACAGGAGATTGAGAGTGCAATCCTAACCTGGAGTTTGGCCGGCACAAGGGCCACTGTACAGTACTGTATGTTTGGACCACTCTCGGAATCAGAGAGGCCAGCACATAGACGTGCACCATCCCCCCTGACTCCGAGAGAGGGTCCTCATGTGCTTTATGGTGGCCCTTGTGCCAGCCCAACTTTGCTGGTCTAACGGTGCTGGCCTAACTCTAGATTAGGATTGCACCCATCGTCATGTCACCACCAGCTATTTCCAGGTGCCACGCTTCATGAGTGCTCTCCTTGGTGGGTTGGGGGGTGGAGACATTGGGGGTCCCCGCAGGAATGTGAGTGGGGGCCCCTGCAGGAATGCCACATAGTGGGTCCCACCCAATATGGCTCCTAGAGATGGCCCTGGTGCCAGCCTCAGACATGCCACAGCCTGGCAGGTAAGAGGCTTTTTGTCACTGAAGAGCAGCAGGCAGGACTTCTTGCAGTGTTGATTCGTACCAGCACCCCATGGGCCATGGCCATCGTCTCTTCTATCCAGCAGTGAAAACTTCGCAACCCAAAAATGACATGTGATGTGATGATATCACCACCAAACTTCTGGGTTGCCAAGCTCTGCACCCCGTGGCCAGGCCCGGCTTTAAGCCAATGGGACCAACGTCATCACATTGGGCCCTGCAATTGGTGGGGGGTGCACCAGTGCAGACAGCATATCACCTGCTGCTGCAGCTGGGATCCCTATGGGCTGTACGTCAGTGGGGTGAGCAGAGCAGCTTTACCATGGGCCCTCCCACCTGCCCCGAATTGCCCAAAATGGCCTCCTGGAAGCAGTTAGCTGTGACATCATCATGTCACCACCAACTGTTTTGCACATGGCACCACAAGAACTCTTCTTGGGGGCTCGGGGGGCCTGCAGGGAATGTGGGGGCCCTGCAGGAATACACATCTCCAGATCGAAGGCAAAGATCGAAGGGGAAGATGGAAGGCAAAAGGAGAAGGGGGCGGCAGAGGATGAGATGGTTAGACAGTGTCACCGGAGCAATGGACATGAAATTGGGCAAACTCCAGAAGCTAGGAGGACAGAGAGGCCTGGCGTGCTGTGGTCCATGGGGTCGTGAAGAGTCGGACATGATTTAGCGACTGAACAACAGCACGTGACGTCACCCCCAGCCATATGGCTGCATTCCTGTTTTGAGATCTTTATTGAAAAGTGACGGTGGTAATACCAGCCCATGGTATGTGAACGATCCATCTTCCAAGAAACGTGCCCTCATTTCAGGGTTATCATTAATTACTACATCTTTAGGCTGAGGCCATTTAATTTTCCCATAACAAAACTCAAGAAAGTAGAGGAATGCTACAGCACGGTCCCGTTTCTTTAATCTTTTCACCCGCAGAACCGAGGCGTGGGAAGCCTTGCCAGATCAAAGATAAGAGAACCAATAAAAGTGTACAGTTAAGACCTGAAATATATGAGGTGTTCCTTATTTTTTTTTGAGGGGGGGGCGGTAAAGTGAACTGTATTTGTAGCAGAGACACAATTAATAATGGATTAAAAACTCCGTTTGATTCATTACACACAAAGGCTTAAATATAAGGTCGCGTTCTATTATAATTAAGGGCGCAATTCTGGGAGTGTGCTTGGGCCGACGCTAGCCGCCTGCATCAGCTCTGCGTATGCAGCGCTGGCGTGAAGGCGCTGTTTAGGACCGCTGTTTAGGACAAACTAGTTCGGCTGGCGCAGGAACAGTTGTGGGCAGCGTGAGGGAGGGCAGGAGGCCGTTTCCGGGGGGGGCTGGGAGCCGTGCCTGCCCAGGGAGGGGGTTGGAGCTGGGATGTGACCAGTGATGTCATGCAGGGGGAACGCGAGGGAACTCAGTTCCACTAGTTAAAATTAGGGCTGATCCCGCCCACTTCACTCTCCCTCCTCCCCCCCACCCGATTCCTCTGCAAAGAGCTTTTCTTCTTGGTTGGCCGGCACTCAGAGGGTTAAAGGGAGCGACTCCGGATTCCTAGGGGGGCGAAGGGGGAAGGGCTGCAGTGGGGAAGTCCCACTGACATGTGCCAATCAAAAGTGAGTTCCTGTTCTTAAATCATTTAGATGACACCACTGGATGTGACCATTCGGCTGCATCCAAGCTCTTGTCCCCAGGCCGCACAGCCCCGATTTGGGCCGCATCACGTTCTTGGCTCTGCTCCTGCTAAATAGAAGGTGCAGATCTGAGTAGCCCACTGGTGCGGCTGGCGCCTATCCCGGGGTAAGGGAAGGTGCCTATCCTGCTCCCAAGCTATGCTGGATACAGCGCAGACCCACCAGCCTCTGTCCCCGGCTGCGCAGCCCCGATTCGAGCCACGTGGCATCCTCGGCTCTGCACTGCTAAGTTGCAGGCAGAGATCCAAGGAACCCATAAGTGAGGCTGGAGCCTCCCCAAGGAAAGGGTGTGAATGTGCCCTTGCCCCAGGGAGGCTCTCCAGCACTCCCAAGCTGCACTGGAACCATGAACCAGGGGGCATCCGCTAAAACTGAGGGTTGGGAGAGTTAAAACAGGTAAAAGGAAGTACTTTTTTTACCCAGCAGGTAGTTAATCTGTGGAACTCTTTGCCACAGGAGGTGGTGATGGCATCTGGTCTAGATACCTTTAAGAGGGGATTGGACAGATTTCTGGAGGAAAGGTCTATCGTGGGCTATAGGCAATGATGGATTGTGCAACCTCCTTACATTGGTGGTGGGCTACTTCAGAGTACCGGGTGCAAGGGAGTGGCAACAGAATGCAAGCATCTTGTTGTCTCATGCCTCCCTGGGGCACCTGGTGGGCCGCTGTGAGATACAGGAAGCTGGACTAGATGGGCCTTTGGCCTGATCCAGCAGGGCTCTTCTTATTTTCTTATGGATACAGCACAGGCCCACTGGCCTAGCCTGTTCCAGCGCAGTTTGGGATTGTGCTCTGAGAACCGCAGAGCGGCAGGCAGATCATCTCCAAGTATCATTAGCAAGGTGTAAAGGTGAATGGAGAGCAGTGGGGTAGCTACAGGGATGGTGGCGCACTAAGTACTGCAGAAGCCGCGGCTCGCTGTCTTAGCGGCCCCTCCCATTTCGCCACTGGAGCCATTCTGAACAGCGACAGCAATGTGCAGGAGAACTATGCCTTGCAGTTACTGCCTGGAATGGCTATGTCTGCTTACATGGCACATTGCAGCACCTGCAGTATGTACTGCACGCTCCTGAGAAGCCTGCTAGCCAACAGAAACCCTCCTGCTTTCTCCAGCATTCACAATCATATGCTATACCGCCGGTGGCCTCTGTGCAAGTGCTGAGCAATATACAAGCGATTCCTATCACTCTCTTTTCCCACGTTATATTCTGCCCCCCCCCCCACCTCCCACTTTTGATTAACTCAACGTTGGCTTTTCCTCTGAAGTCGGGATCAAAAGCAATTCTCTTCTGTTTTCTCAGAGTGGTTTCTAAAAATAATGAAAAGAGACCTGTCAGGTATCTACACACCTTCTACTCCGAGGTCTGTGCCGAGGGTGGGGGGAGAAGCAGATGCCACCTGCCAGCCTCCTCTGAATAACTCTGAAAGGCTCTTTTAAGGTGTTACTGGTTGTGGCTGTTGTATAATACACCAGGAGCAAACTATTTTCCAACTTTCCTATGTTTTGTCTTCACTACTGTCACCAGGGGGGTGGCCTGGAGAGTAGAGAAGTCCCCAGGGGGACTCCATGATAAGTGGGTGTCACATCAGTCATGGCAGGGCGACGGAGATCCCCGGTGAGAGCCGGGTGCGCGGGCGGCATCAGGGCTTGGCGGTACTTACAGCGCCTCGGAAGGATGCTCTGGACACCAGCTGTTGGTTTGCAGAGACTCTTTAATCTCATCAGTGCCTTTGCAGTCATCGAGCCCTGTTGCTTCACAGGGCTCCATCCCTGTCTATAGCGAGCGGCGGCACTGCTGGTGTGCTCGCCAGTCCAGTCTTGGCCACCCGTGTTGACAGTGGTGTCATTCAAACGATTTAGGAACAGGAACTCACTTTTGATTGGCACTTGTCGGGAACCCGGAACCAGCCACGGAGCCCGTTAGGATCCGGAACGCCCGTTCTGGTCCATTCCCCCTGAATGACATCACTGCCTTCGCCCCCCTAAGAATCTGGAGTTGCTCCCTTTAACCCTCTGAGTGCCGGCCAACCAAGAAGAAAAGCCCTTTGCAGAGGAATTGGGAGGAGGGAGAGTGAAGTGGGCGGAGTCAGCCCTAATTTTAACTAGTGGAACTGAGTTCCCCCGCATTCCCCCTGCATGACATCATTGTGTGTTGAGCAGTTGGGTTGCTTCCTTGGCTGCCCAGTCCAGGTGGAGGGTGGCCGCTTCCCCGGGACGGTGTCTCACTTCGCCAACTTCGCATCCGGTGGCCAGAGCGACTCCTGCTCTCGATCCCAAGGATCCTAGACCTGCGCTGCGCCGGCACTGCACTCCAGTGCTGTCGCAAACACCTGGCGTCAGGTGCGTCTGCACCAGTGAATCGGGTGCTGGACTGGCGCCAGCAGCAGCAGCAGCGCCAGCACACGGGTGCCACTGCACTTGTCGGCTGCACCGGTCGTGTACCAGTCAAGCGCCAGGACATCGCAGAGGGCGTTCCAGAGGTGTGCTGGGGGGGGCGTAAGGGTCGATTTGAGTTGCTCCTGGCCACATGGGCCTGTGCCTGCAAATCAGCAGATCAAATCAGATCTGAGCAGTCCCATAGGGCTGGGTGGGGCTTACCTGGGTGCAAGGGAAAAGCTTCCCCCTTGCCCTGCACTGAGCTGAGCTGCTGCTGCCTCCTCCTGGCCTTAGGGTACAGACCTGCTGCACTGGCGTTGCTACTCGGCACTGCTTAGGATTGGGCTGCCCGGCTGCTCTTAAAAGCACAGGAGCATTGTGGTGAAAAAAAGGTGGCGATCCACAATAGATCCCCTCCCATATTCAAAAACCACGAACATTTCCCTGTAATCGTAAGTTATTTTCTTGCTGGTTCTATCAGAGGACAGTAGCTGAGTCCATTACCTCACTGGTATCACGTTTGCCTCTGCCGAAGCATCTGCTGTGTTGGGACTTATTTCAGCCATCTCTAAGCACTATTAATATGTTACTTAACAAACACCACTGAGCGTGTGACTCTGTCAGGAACATTTGCGGGTGGGGGGAGAGTGCTATCACGCCCACTCTCCTGCCTCATCATCAGTTTTCTGTTAGGAATATATATTCATACACACACACACACACACACACACACACACACACACACACACACACAGAGAGAGAGAGAGAGAGAGAGAGAGAGAGAGAGAGAGAGAGAGAGAGAGAGAGAGAGAGAGTATTGATTTTTATTTTATTGGATCCGCAGTAGCACTGAGATGTGCTTCTGAAATGAGAAATGCCGTACACTGTTATTGTTTCAGTGTAGGAAATCTTAGGTTGACAGTCACCGGTAAAGAACATTTTGCAGCAGCCTAGTTTTTTCGAGGACATTATCCGTGTTTGCGGTATGGGAGAATTGGCAGTGGGAACTTTACAAGCACAATTGTATGCACAATTGTATACTCAGAAGTTAGTTCCATTGTGCTCAATGGGGCTTACTCCCAGGAAAGTGTGCATAGGTTTGCAGTCTTAAGGAAAATCACAAATCCTACTCTTTGATTCCCACCCCCCCCCACTTTCAGCAAATCATGCCTCATGTCACCTTCCAATACAATGCAATGGATTCCAGAGTAAAAGTCTCCTCCTCCCTGGGAATTCAGGCTCTGTTTGAAATCCAAAAAAGAACCATACAGTATAGGACTATCTTGCAAGGATGTTCAATGGGGCGAAAGAGACATAATTTATAATAATTTATAATTTTGCTTTGATGATGTCATTTATTTACTTCATTGGGCAAGCAGAATATGGCTGGTCACTCCATCCCACTGCTTTGAGCTATAGGGAGATGTTTGGCTGTTCAGTCACTAGATACTCAAGTATAAGTCGATCTCACAGATAAGTCAAGGGCAGGTTTTGACCCCCAAATCATGGAATTTTCTATGACCCTCAGATAAGTCAGGGGGTTAAAACTTAGGGGGTGTCTGACTATAATTTTTTCTGATTTTACCCTCCCCTGTTTCTTCCATGCTGAGAAGGTCAGGAACCAATCACTGCAGTGAGGGGAGATAGAAGGAAATTTTGCTTGTGAAGAGGAGCATAAAACACCCTGTAAATAATGACACAAGACAGAGGGCATTGAATTGAATTGAATTGAATTGAATTGAAAAAAAAATCAAATTGTTAACAGCATATAAACAATGAAATGGAGATCAAAGGACAGTTCTGGAAACTCTTGGAAAAGCTTGGAAACTCTCCACAAGCATAAAAGATGGTCCACAGACACTTTGCAGACAATCAATGTCTGCAGAATGTATCTGGCAAGTGCTTCTAGCACCAGGATGTTGGGGGTTAGCCATACCGATAAACCATTTTCAAAAGCAAAGATGTTTCAAAAACGGCTCCTATATCAATTCTCTGTTTACTGTATTTTTATTGCATCTTGTCAAGGTGGCTAGCCATATCTCATAAAGGAGAGACTGTTCTTATCTCAGGTTCTGGAAGTAAGAAAACAATTTCTCAATTTCACATTCCCCCACCCCCAAAGAGGAGGAAGACCAGGGCAATATTTTACATGTCCTTGTGTATTTTGGAGGCTATTGCCCTGGAGATAGGTGGCGTTTCATTGCTTGACATATACTGTGTGCCTCTCAGAAATATTTTGGCTGAGCTCCTTTTTGCATCGCAATTAACATAAAAGGTAAATAAA
The DNA here is from genome assembly GCA_029204185.1 of Lerista edwardsae. Classification (NCBI taxonomy): domain Eukaryota; kingdom Metazoa; phylum Chordata; class Lepidosauria; order Squamata; family Scincidae; genus Lerista; species Lerista edwardsae. The sequence goes on from JAJKFI010000024.1 coordinate 11,687,212, forward strand.
TTGTCAAGGTTTATAAGTAGGGTTACCAGATACAGAGTGCCTATACCTTTAATATTGTATAGAAGGAGGAATTTTGGCAGCTCTTGAAATCCTTACATGATGCACAGTACCTCCCCAAACACCTTCTTCTATACTATGGTATAGGCACTCCATCCCAGTTTGTGGGCGCAATCCTAACCTAGAGATAGGCCAGCACTGTTAGTCCAACAAAGTTTGGCTTGAACTAGGGACCTCGTAAAGCACATGTGGACTACGCTCAGAGTTAGAGAGGCCAGCATGCAGACATGCGCCAAACCTCCCTAACTCTGAGAGTGGTCCACATGCGCATAACAGTGTCCCTTGTGTCGGCCAAGCTTTGCTGGCTTAACTGTGCTGGACTAACTCCAGGTTAGGATTGCGCTCTGTAGCGGGTAACCATATTTATAAGGTATTTCCTGTTTATAAACTGAGAGTCCACTGGATTGAAACACAAATGTAATACATGGCTCTTGCACTGGAGGTGCAATCCAAGGCATGACACATTTATGTTGTGTTGGCCCAAGGCTGTCGCAAATGTGCTGTAAGGCACGTTTGCATCAGCTGAAGAGGCGCTGGACCGACACAAGCACACAAGACGCTCCTGCACTGGCTGGTTTTGTGGCTTTTCTGGGTTGGGGGGGAGGCAGGACAGGAGGGTGGAATGGGGCTGGGGAGAGCATTCCCGCAGGCAGGGTGGCCCGGGAAGGAGGGTGGAGTCTGCATGTGGCCATTAGGTTGCATCCAAACCCCTGTGCCCTGGCTGTGCGGCCCTTATTTGGGTGACAGTGGCGTGCTTGGACTTGCGCCTGCTAAACAGCAGGTGCAGGTCCAAGCAGGCCCATTGGGGAAGCTGGGGCAGACCCCGGGGTAAGGGTACCAATCAGTGGTGTCATCCAAATGATTTAGGAACAGGTACTCACTTTTGATTGGCACTTGTCAGGGTCCGCCCACCAGAAGTGAGGTCATAAGCCAGAAGTGATGTCATGGCAGGAAGTGAGGTCATATCCGGAAGTGATGTCATGACAGGGAGTGAGGTCATAGCCGGACGTGAGGTCATGATTGTTGCCATGGATGTGATCATGTTTGTAATAACTTCAGCTTGTGGTTAGTGTTGATTTAACTTCTATTGCTTTGCTTTCTAGAGATGCATATATACATATTTTGCTTCAACTGTTCCTCGGTTAAATAGCAGGCTAGACTGTACTAGATTGTGAGCCCTTTTGGGACAGGAAGGCATTTAACTTTAATGTTAAATGCAAGGAGCTGGCAAGGAGCAGAAGGGAGAAGGGGTGCCCACCGGGCCGCACGACCATGTGGGCATCCAAAAAAAGACCAAAAAAAGACCGCGTGGGGGCTGGGGCTGGGGGGAGGCTGCAGGAGGAACCGGGACGCTGGATCTGCGCGGCTGGAGGGAGTGGGAGCCCCAGGCATCCTACCTTCTCACACTTGCTGCCTTATTCCCGGGTCTCCCTCGCTGCTGCTGCTGCTGCTGCTGCCGCCACTGCTGCCGCTGCTGCCACCTCCGGTCCTCTCATGCCGCTGCTACCGCCACCACCATGCTGCCTGCCTGCCTGCCTGCCTCCTCACAGAAAGTGCAGGCAATGGCTGCGGGCGTGCAGTACACATGCGCAGCTGCTGAGCCAACCAGCCGACGGGGCCAGCTTCGAGTGGGCGGGGCCAGCTCAACTTCTAGGAACCGGTACTCACATAGTGGTGCGTAGTGGGTGCGTGACATAACTGGTACCAATGTCCCCTTGCCCCACGGTGAGCTCTGGCCAGCCTGTTCCAGCACAGGTTAGGATTGCCCTGTAAGCACCGCTGGCCACCCCTGTCCTAGAGTAAAACCCCTGATAGTCCACAATTGCATCTCAGCAGCAATTGCTGCATAAAGGTAAAGGTTTCCCCACGACCGAATGGTCTAGTCGTGACTGACTGTAGGGGGCGGTGCTCATCTCCGTTTCAAAGCCTGTACAGCTGGCGTTTTATCCAAGGGCAAGCTTTCGTGGTCATGTGGCCGGCATGACTCTATGCCGTAGTGCACGGAACGCCATTACCTTCCCACCGAAGTGGTCCCTATTTCTCTACTGGCATTTAGGTGCTGCCAACTGCTAGGTTGGCAGGAGCTGCGACAAGCAACGGGAGCTCACTCCGTCATGCAGTCTTGAACTCCCAACCTTCCGGTCAGAAAGCCCAGCAGCAGCGGTTTAACCCGCTGCGCCACCACGTCCCTAATTGCTGCATATCTGCAAGTAATTGGAGGCCTCATCTAGTCCTCAGGGGCTTCACATCAGGTTTCCAGCATAAGATCTAATAATCCCAACTGGTGCTGATGTGAACGTTTCTAACCATAATTTTCAGCCTTGAACGTTGGTGCAAGTAGACATCTGGGGGTGACCAAACCTGGAGGTGATTCCAAGAGAGATCCAGGGAGAGTGTTTTAGGGACAGCTTATTGCTCATGGGTGGCAGGCCAGCAACCTTTCCCCCATTGATTCTTCGGAGATGGTAGCAGCTGTTGCAGTCCAGGTCATGAAGCCTTTGAAAAGACTGCTGGTATGCTATTATAGTCCTCCTGAAAGCCACTTTTCTTTCTACTCTGCTAATAAAAGGAGGGAGGAAAGGTGATTTCCAGATGGTATAAAATGTGAATTCACCTAAATTTTTATTGCAATATTATCTACAGCTGTAGAAGAGATTTACAACTTACAGGAGTATATTTAATTTACAGTAGAACGCTGGATCTAATTGCTAATTTTTCATATGCATGAAAGAGGCTGAAAGCCAACCTTCTCTCTTTTGTGTGTGGAAGAGAACTGCTTTGAGAATCTGAACGAAAGGAATTGCTGCTGCATAAATGTGACCCACCAAACTAAGCAACACATTATCCGCGAGAATGGCAAATAATTAAATTAATACTTATTGGGGTAATGGGAAAAAGAAGAAGAATCAAAGGCAAGGCCAACCCCTGAATGAAATTAAAAACTAATTCAGCAAACTGGATTTTTCTTTTATTACAGTAATAAATCATGCTGGCTGAAAACCTGGACAGTAGAGACCAGTCATGATTTATCTTGTCCTGTTGTTTTGTTGAAAGTGTACCCAATTTTTCTAGATGCTCAGAGTTGGCAGCCTTATCCAATCACTGCATTTTATTTATAGCCAACACGGCTTCTACAGAGCTCACAACAGCATTTGACTCTAAGCATTGTGGCTAACCACAATGCTCTTAAGGCCACTTTAAGTTCAGAGGAAGTGACATATTTACCAGGATATATTTACCAAGGACGGTCCCATTTTTTTTTGTTTTTTACGGTTTCTGGTAAATCACATTCCTTGTTCCTTTAAGGGGAGTAGGGCCAGCAGAAGTCCCTTGTGCCAACTGAGGTGTGTGGCAAAGGAATGGTAAAGGGGCAGGAGATGTGGACAGATGGTTGAGTTGCTGGTACTGCCTGAAGCTAAGCAGGAGAATCTGTGGTCTATTTTTTGGATGGGAGACAGAATGACAGGCTGTGACAAGCTGCAGTACCTGTTGTGGCAGAACGGAGTCGCTGTGGAACTGATGAGCCAGTGCAGGAATGTGTTGAGAAGGCCAGCCAGCAAAAGGACGGAGTCCAACCTTGAGGACCTGGCCAGGCTGGACTTACGATCACCTGCTGAAGCTCGGATGTCACCCAGCCAGAGGAGAGAAGCACACTGTGAAGGCTACATCTGGGACTGAGGATTCGGTGAATCGCAGAATAGTGTATATTTGTAACAACCCCATTGAAAAATTGTGGTTTAGACTAGCCTTCCCATGTAAGCCACCTTGGGCATTTGCTTTGCCATGGGAAAGGCGGTGTATAAATTCTTCAAAATAAAATAAATAAAATAAAAAATGCCATGTTTTGTACCTCCATCTGAGTTGGTGCGGCCAGTACAACAACATGTGCTGGCCTTTCCACACTGCTTCCTGGACTTCCAGGGCTGGCCTTAAGCTGATGTGACCAATGTAATCACATTAGGCCCCACACTGTGTGGGGGGCGCAACAGGGCAGTGAGCATATCGCTTGCTGCTGTAGCCAGGATGTCTATGGACTGTAAGTCAGTGGGGCGAGCAGAGCAGCTTTCCCTTGGGCCCTCCCACCTGCCCCTGCCTCCGAACTACCCCAAATGGGCCTCTTGTAAGCAGTTGGCACTGACATCATCATATTACCACCAACTATTTCCAGGTGCCATGTGTGACACCGCAGACGCTTTTATTGGTGCACGTGGGGAGGATGGGGGGACCCCATGGGAATGCCCCGCATTGGGCCCTCTGCTCCTGGAGCCAGCCCTATGGACTTCAGCCAATGAGGGCCATTACATAAGAACATAAGAACACAAGAAGAGCTGCACTGGATCAGGCCAAAGGCCCACCTAGTCCAGCTTCCTGTATCTCACAGCGGCCCCACCAGGTACCCCAGGGAGGCAAGAGACAACAAGATGCTTGCATCCTGTTGCCACTCCCTTGCACCCAGTACTCTGAAGTAGCCTACTACTCATGTAAGGAGGTTGCACCATCCATCATGGCCTATAGCCCACGATGGACTTTTCTTCCAGAAATCCGTCCAAACCCCTCTTAAAGGCATCAAGACCAGATGCCATCACCACCTCCTGTGGCAAAGAGTTCCATAGATTAACTACCCACTGGGTAAAAAAGGACTTCCTTTTATCTGTTTTAACTCTCCCAACCCTCAGTTTTAGCGGATGCCCCCTGGTTCTGGTGTTTTGAGAGAGGGAAAAGAACATCCCTCTATCGACTCTATCCCTTCCGTGCATTATTTTGTATGTCTCAATCATGTCCCCTCTCAGGCGCCTTTTTTCTAGGCTGAAGAGCCCCAAGCGCTGCAGCCTTTCTTCATAAGGGAGGTGCCCCAGCCCCGTAATCATTTTCGTCGCTGTCTTCTGCCATTGGTGCAGGGGGTTGGGGAGGGTGGGTGAAAGACGAATTGGGTTGGGGGAGGGGGGGCTCATGGGTGGACCAGTCCTGAGAGGACCAGCCTAGCAGACCTAGGCCCCCGGAAAGGGGGTGGGTCTGGCCTGAGAGACCTACGCCAGATCCAACCTCCCATCCTCATCCAGGTTGGCCTTACACAGGCCACTCGGATTTGCGACAGTGATTTTGCCAGTACAACTCAAAGTAGCCCTGTTGGTGCAGCTGCAGTGCAACACCAAGTAAGGGAAAATGATTCTACTTGCTCTGGGATGCACTGCAACCAGCCCCAACCCTGTGCTGGATACGTGCCTGCCTGTTCCAGCGCAGGTTAGAATTGTGCTCCCTGGGTCTGCCATTTGAGTTGCTGGAATTGCTGACTCATTGCAAGTCAGTGGCCAAATTAGCGAGTCAGAGTCAGACTTAAGACGCATCACTCGATTCAGGAGATAGTCAGGCCAAAACATCAACATTCAGTTAAAATTCAAGTCATGACTCTTTTTTCTCAACACTGGAAATGGTGTGTGTGTGCGTGCGTGCGTGCGTGCGTGCGTGCGTGCGTGCGTGCGTGCGTGTGTAATGCATATAGAACTTCCTATAGGACTCCTGACTATAGGACTTCCCAACTGGAGCAGTCCCAAAACCTGCCATTTCCATGATGTAACTGCTGAGGTATATTTTAGCAAAGAGAAAGTCCCGAGTTCAATAATTCTTGATTTTCCTCCCACTCATAAATTGATTGTACACATGTCCTAGAACGTTCCTATGGAGACTTCTCCCTGGAATTTCATGAGTCATTTTCACTTGAGTTCAGAGTCTTTTTGTGGCAAGCTGCAGCACAGGTCAGGTGCATGCACGACTGCAGGTCAAAAATGGGAGGTGCGGGAGGCAGTTGGAGTTGTTGTTTCACACCTAATGTTAACGTTTCGGCGGGCCAACGCTGCACTGCTGACAGCACTTCACTCCTTCCCCCAGACCGCCATTTTATTTATATAAGTAAAGCACCAAAGCTGGACTGACCTGTGGCTGTTACTCGAGCGAGAGAACGAGCACATGTGGCTGCAGGGAACGTGGAAGCCGCAACAACAAAGATGCATGCACACATTCTCACTGATACAAGGTGCTGACTCATTGTGAGTCAGTGGAATTGCTGACTCATTGTGAGTCAGTGGTCAAATTAGCGAGTCAGAGTCAGACTTAGGGTGCAATCCTAACCTGAATTTAGGCTGGCACGGTCAGGCCAGCAAATTTTGACTGGCACCAGGGCCACCGTAAAGCACGTTTGGACCACTCTCAGAGTCAGGAAGGATAATGCACAGCTATATGCTAGCCTCTCTGACTCCAAGAGTGGCCCAAACAAAGTTTATGGGGGTAAACTTTGCTGGCTTAACTGTGCCAGCCTAACTCCTAACTTTGACTTAAAATTTAAGTCACAACTCTTTTTCCCCAACACTGGAAATGGTGTGTGTGTGTGTGTGTGTGTGTGTGTGTGTGTGTGTGTGTGTGTGTATTACACCCAGCATTTGTGGCAATTTTATGCCACCCGGGAGGTCCACGTCACATTTGTGTGAAAACTCAGTTATCACAGCTGAAGGCTAAACTGTAACTCAGTCTGGACTTGGAATGGGGCTTGCATTTCTCTGAAGAAGATAATGCTTCAACTAATCAAGCCTTCTATTATAGATAAGAAGGAAGAAATAATTTCGTCTCTATTAACATTTGATGAGGAATGAAGATATGAGACTTGCCTGGCTAAGTTCCCTCAATTTCACTCCAATTATGCCTTTTGAATACGTTGTGGACCCAGAGAACTCCTTAGGAGATCTTTAGGCCATTCAGCGACTGGAGCTAAAGAGGTTTCAAATTGCTAACACTAAATATGTGGGCTATGTTGAATTTCCTTAAATCTTTTGTATGATAATAAGGCACCATACAAGTGGTTTATTTACACAGTCAAACTTCAGAGATGGTTAATCATGGAACGGAGATAAACATCATCTCCATGAACGAGGAATTCAAGGGTGCTTCAGCAAGCAGTAAAATGAATTTTGGGGAAAAATAATTACTTTCCACAGGAAAAAAAACCCCACACATAACCAGTTTAAGACAACAGGTTAATTCAAAATGCAAGATGAAACGCTTCACCACACAATAAGAAGCATACAATAATTTTGAATTCAAGAAGAAAAAATGGTGAGCAAAACAACTTCAAGGAAAGAGTGTTTGTAAAATGTCATATTTACAGTACAGGTTTGAACTTCCTGATCCATGGGTTTGAGACCTCAGAGTGCAATCCTAACCTGCAGTTAGGCAGCACAGTTAGGCCAGCAAAGTTTGGCTGGCACAAGGACCACCGTAAAGCGAGTTTGGATCACTCTCTGAGCAATCCTAACCAACTTTCCAGCACTGGGGTAAGGGCAATGCAACTCCAAAGTATGGGAACAAAAATACCCTTACTTTGGGGAGGCCTCTATGACTACTACTCCACTGCAGGATGCAGAACATGGGCAGTCCACACCTGGGCAAGAGGTGTGGAAAGATGGTTGAGCTGCTGGTACTGCCTGAAGCTAAGCAGGAAAATCTGCGGTTTGCTTTTGGATGGGAGACGAATGCCAGGCTGTGACAAGCTGCAGTACCTGTGGTGGCAGAACAGAGTCGCTGTGGAGAGTTGCGGGGGAGTGTGTGAGGAGGCCAGCCAGCAAAGAAGGGAATACGACCTTGAGGACCTGTCCAGGCTTGACTTGCGATTGCCTGCTGAGGCTTGATGGCAGGCAGCCAAAGGAGAGAACCACACTGGGAAGGCAACATCTGGGCCTGAGGATTAATCGGCAGATCACAAGAGTACTGTAGATTTGTAAAAATCCCATTGAAAAAAATGGTGGTTTAGACTAGCCTGCTCATGTAAGCCGCCTTGGGCATTTGCTTTGGCATGGGAAAGGCGGGGTGTAAATTCTTCAAATAAATAAATAAATAAACATGTTCCATTGGCACGGCTATGTCAGTACTAGAAAGTTGGTTAGGATTGCGCTCTGAGTCAGGGAGGATGGTGCACGCCTGTGTGCTGGCCTCTCTGACTCTGAGTGGTCCAAACATACTTGACGGTGTCCTTGTGCCAGCCAAACTTTGCTGGCCTAACTGTACCGGCGTAACTCCAGGTTAGGACAACGCCCTCCGTCTCAGGGTGCAATCCTAACCTGTGCTGGAGCAGGCAGGCCACCCTTAACGCAGGCTGGGAGGCAGCTGGCGCTCACCACGGGGCAAGCGGGCATCTTGGGACTGCTCAGATCTGCCCCAGCAGAATCGATGGCCAAAGGCCACCCAGCCAGGAACCGCCTGAATCAGGGCTGCCCAGCCTGGGGATGGGGGTTAGCATGCAGCCCAACAGCCGTGTCCCGTCTTCGCCCACTTCTCCGCCCATGGAGCCACCCTCCCTCCGCCCCATTATGCCTACGGCATGCCCTCGGTTGGGGGCTTGTGTCAGCTGATCTAAGCTGGCACGCGACTGTCACAGCTGTGCCCAGGAGCACAGTGACGAAATCGATGGCGCAGATGCACCCTATAGCACATTTGCAACCATGCTGGGTTGGCACAAGAGCGCAGGGCTGGCGCAATGTCAGATTGCAGTTGTGCTGTCAGGCACACTTTCCCACCTCCCTCCTTCCAACCTTCTCTCTCGCTCTGTCTCTCCCCTACTCCTCCTTCACCACTACCACTACCACCACCCACCTCTCTACACCCACACCTCCCTGCCAATCAGTCCTCCAGTTTTATTCCCCAGGGTCCTCATCAGTTCTACTAGGTTGCAGCTGTAAGCAGTGATGTCATGCACCCACTACGCACCACTACGCAAGTACCGGTTCCTAGAAGTTGAGCTGGCCCCGCCCACTCGAAGTTGGCCCCTGCTATTTAACCAGGGAACAGTTGAAGCAAAATATGTATATACACATCTCTAGAAAGCAAAGCAATAGAAGTTAAATCAACACTAACCACAAGCTGAAGTTATTACAAACATGATTACATCCATGGCAACAAACATGACATCACTGCCGGCTTATGACATCACTTCCAGTGGGCGGACCCCGACAAGTGCCAATCAAAAGTGAGTACCTGTTCCTAAATCATTTGGATGACACCACTGGCTGTAAGCCAAACCCACGGCAGGCAAAGGCTCTGGGACAGGGCCGGCTCTAGCAGCAGTGGGGCCCAATGTGGGGCATTCCTGTGGAGCCCCCAACCCTCCCTGCAGGGCCCCCACTCACCAAGAAGAGCGCTGTTTGTGCCATGTGCAAAGCATGGCATGTGGAAGTAGTTGGTGGTGATATCATAACGTCGCCGCCAACTGCTTCCAGGTGGCCTGTAGCAGAAGTAGCCATGTAGCCATGGAGATGCCATGACCCTTCTCTCAACTCAGCTCCTATCTCCAGGGCACACCCACCTCCCAGAGGCACACCTTGGGAGGTAAGGGGCAGACCAAGTGGGCTGCGTTGGGGAGAAGGGAGGGCTTGCCCAAAACTAATGGAGGGACTTTGCTTTGAAGTGGACAGCAGATAACGTGTCGCACCAGCAAGATACTTGCAACACTGCGTCATCCAGAGAAAGCCTGAGAACTGCTAACGCAATTAGTGTGTATGCTAGTAAAAGATAATGAACAATAAAAGGGGGCTGAGAGGAGAGAAACTCTCAGAGACAAAGACCTCCAGACCAAGCTTGTGTCCCTTGACTTTCATTCTCTTCGGAGAATCCCTACAGTGGCCCATTTTGGGCTGCTCAGAGGCAGGTGGGAGAGACCAAGGCAAAGCTGCTCTGCTCACCCCACTGACTTACAGCCCATCGAGATCCCAGCTGCAGCCACAGGCAATGTGCTCACCCTGCTAGTGCGGGGGGCCCTGAAGCGCGGGGCCCGACATTGGCCACATTGGCTTAAAGCCGGCCCTGCTCAGGGGTATTTCTTAGGCCTGTCTAGACAAGGAGCCACTGCTGACATCATGTCCTTGGGATAACATTCCGCATTTTCCACTGCACTCCTGCAGTACTTACTGCACTGTCCCCAGTGGCTACTCACTGCCCCACACCATTTTGCACAGGGCAAGTGGCAAGCAGGCCACATTTACAGCCTGAGCTGTTGCAAGGATCCAAGTTACTCCGCGTGTGCTGCGGAGATCATGATATCCCTGCTAACTGGGTAAGAGGCACTTTTTCAAGTGGGGTCCTCTTATATTTAGCAGAGGGAGAGTAATTGCCCCTCTTCACCCCAGTGCAGTGTCTTTTCTAGTGGCTGTTGCTGGTGGTGTTTTGCATTTAGATTGTGAGCCTCTTTGAGGACAGTGAGCCATTTAACTTGATCATATTACTATTTGCCTGTTAACCACTCTGTGAACTTTGTGTTGGAAAGCAGTATTATTTCAAGACTCTTACCAGACTTTTCCTTTCACATTGCATGACACTGACATGCTTTATTTTTGGAAGAGGGAATGACCCCCCCTTTTGTTAGAGCGGGGGGATGTAGAGGGACCCACAGCATTTAGGAAAACCACATGCAATTTCAAGAACCTAAACTGACGTGTGTGGAAATACCTCTGGGCAGCGTTTTGTCCTTTGCTGACTTGCAGAAGAAGGAAGACTTTATTCTATTAAAGACAAAAGTGGCTCTGTACTCTCTTTGTGAGTCCCAGCCCTGGCAGAATCGCTGTAGGGAATGTGCGGATGTCAAGAGGTAGCGTCTGATCAGGCAGGAGAGTGAATAGTCTGGTTAGAAACTCTATTACCAAAATCCCAGGGGTGCTGCTGTTCCTCCTGATAAAGGGGCATCTCTCTGTTTGTAGATTTAAACGTGGCAAGCCATGACAGTTCTGTTTTGCCTGAAGTATAGTGGGAAAGCAGTTGCCAGTTGGCATCAGACTAACAGCCCAATCCCAAGTAAGGCTGACATAACAGGGCTGTATCCTAAAGCCCATTAGGAGGTGGCAGCAGTGAAGTGCAGGCCAAGGGGTGTTTCCCCTTACACCCGCATAAGCCCCAGTCATCCCAATGGGGCTGCTTGGATCTGCGCCTGCTGTTTTCCAGGCGCAGGTGCACATGCACAGGAGCAGCCCGAATCGGGGCCGCTGAGGCTGGGGCTTAGGATTTGGCACTACGGCACTCCTGTATCACCACCCCCTTCTCTGCCCACTGCACCACTCAGTTACGCCCCTGGCATGCCTCTGGAGCACCCTTGGCGAGGCCCAGCGGTGACCGAAAGTTGGCGCTGCTGCTTGTGTCAGTCCAGCGCCATACTGCTGATGCTGATACGCTTGACGGCACGTTTGCGACAGCGTTTGGCCAGCGCAAGAGTGTAGCACCGGCGCAACGGGAGTATAGGATTGCGCTCGAAAATGAATACGACCTTAAATCAGTATTTCTCAAGCTGTGGCCCACTTGGTGGGTCATGCACAGAGGCGTTTCTACAGGGAGGGCAAAGCTCTAAGTGTTGCAAGAAGCCTTACCCTGTCATGTAAATCCCTCCTCTCCCTTGCTGCTGTAGCCAGTAAGCAACGCCAAGATGTTGCTTTTCCCTGTGAGGATTGGCTAAAACGGTGCAGGAGAGGAGTGATTTCCACTGCAAGGTAAGGCTTCTTGCAAAACTTAGAGCTTTGCCCTCCCTGTAGAAACGCCACTTGTCATGCAACTTGATGTCAGGTGGGTCGCAGACAGCTGGGAGCAGCCATCTTGGAAGCTGCAGACCTTACTCTTGCTGTATTCCTTTTGTGAGTGCTCACAGTTTAAATCTTCAAGGGAGGGTTAGGTTTTCTTTTGAATTTTGTTTTTACTTCCATACATAGTATTTTGTCCTAATCTTGCTTTCTGTCAGGGATGTTACATGGCTGTGCAATTGCTGCCAGTTTGCATTCCAGGAGTGTCATTTTATTATGACACAATGGTAGCACTTCTTGCCTGATAATATTTCTTCTGGCTGTGACATCACTTCCAGGGTTAATGACATCATTTCCGCTGGGACCCAACATGAGCCCCGTTCTACAAAGTGGGTCCTTGTCTAAAAGGTTTGAGAAACGCTGATCTAAGTCATTCACAACCTGTTGCTGTCCCCTGCCCCCAATATAATTTGCTTAAACATATTTTAAAGACTAACATACTATTTAGCAGTATGGCAGGTGTGCGTGTGTGTGTGCGTGCGTGTGCACAATCCTGATTTCGTGTTGGACCAACTCTGTTGCAAATGTGCCATCAGGCATGTCTACGCCACGGAATCGGTTGCTGGACTAGCGCAAGCAGCTACGCCAGTTGAGTGCCAGTGTCACTCAGCCGGCGCAGGACTGCGCCGAGGGAGTGCCAGAGGAGTGCCAGAGGCGTAACGGGGCAATGATAGGGGTAGAGATGGGACACGGCTGTTGGGCCATTTCCTAACCCCTGTCCAATGGTGTCATCTAAATGATTTAAGAACAGGTACTCACTTTTGATTGGCACATGTCGGGACCCGCCCACCAGAAGTGACGTCATAAGCCGGAAGTGATGTCGTGGCAGGAAGTGACATGAAAAAAGCCCTTTTTGAGGCCTCAGATGATTTTAAACTGACCCAACAGTTGCAACAGTATTCCACAGCACCCCCAGAACATGTTAAGGAGGCCTGGCATCATGTGAAAACCCCAGAGCAACTCATTTTTCAGTGGCAAGGAAAGGAAAGGCTCCGCTCGCTGCCTGCCTGCCTGCCTGGCTCTGAGAACATGCAGGCAACTCAAACATGCAGGAAATTCAAACGTTGCAGGGGGCGGAGTTGATGAGTGGGCGGGTGAATGGGCGGGGCCAGCCATAATCCTAGAAACCGGTACTCGCGTACCCCCGCGTACCCCCTGCATGACATCACTGCCCCGTCCCTGGGCAGGGTGGCCCTGCTTTGTGCCGCTCCTGGCCAAGTGGACCTGCACCTGCAAATTTTCTTCTTCACAAGCTTTCACATTCCCTGAAATATGGGAAGGGGTATTTTCTATGACAGCAAGGAGAATAACACGGCGTGCAGAATGCAAGCTGTGTTTACTAGTATGCACCCTTAACTGCTACTTTTTCTTCTATAATTATTTGCTGTCATCTTCCATTCTCTTGCATTTCAACACGTTATAATTATGGATGAAAGCGTTCAGGACAAACAAATCTAAATTTAAATCCGAGATAAGAGCTGTAGGTTGAATCATTAACGTGATCAGACATAAGTCCAGATGGTGTTTCATAAATTATCCTTGTGCACTAAATTGGGAAGGTGATCACTTGACAAGAATCTGATTTCAAAGTGCTGTGTCACCCTCTTGTCCAGAATGCTCACTTCTAAATATTTTGTTTCAAATTCCTAAATTGTCACGGCAAAGATGTTGCAAGCAATGGTTGCAACAATGAGATTACCACATTTAGAACTGGAGGGTTGTACTTCAAATTCCCTTAGTTTGAAAAGCCACATTCCATTTTGAGCTAGAACCAGATGCCTTTATATTTGGGTTCAATTTTCTAGGTAATGTGTATACTCTAGCATTGTGGTTCTCAAACATTTTAGATCAGGACCCACTTTTTTAGAATAGCAATCTTGTTGGGTCCCACCAGAAGTGATGCCATTAGCCTGGAAGTGATGTCATAGCCAAAAGTAACATCACCGAGCAGGAAGTGATGTCATGGTGACATAATAAAATGACATCCCTGGAATCCAAATTGGCATTCTTCAGCTACAGCAATTGCATAACCATGAACTATCCCTGATGGAAACCAAGATTAGGACAAAATATTGTGTAAAAACACTGAACTTAGATCAATATATAAAAAATCCTCACTTGAAAATTCAAACTGTTAACACACAAAAAAAGTATATAATAAAAGTAAGGTCTGCAGCTTCCAAGATGGCTACTCCCAGCTTTCCGCGACCCACCTGACATCAGGTTGTGACCCGCCAAGATTTAGAAACACTCCTCCAGCAGCACTTTTCTTCCTTCTACCATCAAAACATTATACCTGCTTTAAGTCCCTCAATACTTTAGGAACTCAAGGAAGTTTGGGAGGCCAAGCCATTGCAGACAACACTTCACAAGAAGCCAGCTTTTTGGTCTGGACTGTTCCTCTTCCGTTAAGTTCTACCCTTCCTTGGGGCAGACAACCCACAGGCTGCAACCCTATACACATTTGCCTGGAGGTGAACTTGGTGGGGCAGAACTGAACTTGGCGGGGCTCACTCCTGAGCAGACATGCTTAAAACCCATTTTCTACAAATAAAATGGTGCCCTGGAGACTGCATTTCTATCAAGGCAGCTCTAATGCCTCGTTGGTAGAAAATGGTCGAAGATTGTACGTTAAGAACCTAAGAACTGTTGTGCAGGAGCAGGCTCTCTTTTGAGAGGGAGGGGGGCGTCGCGAAGTAGTTGGACTAGGACTGGGGAGATCACTGGGGAGATTAGCATGTGCCTGCCCCCCCCGTTATATAGGCAAATTGGAAGCATTGCATGATGGTCTCTGCTCACATGTGGCTTTTTCAGACACTGACTCAGATTTTTGAAAGTGGAGACACAGGGATTTCAAACTAAAGTCAGCAAACATTAAGAACCAACTACAAAAAAAAAAAAAAAACTAAGGCTAAGCTCACCGTGACTTTAAAAGTTATGATTTAAAGAAGGCTTGGCACTGGAAATATGCTTTGAATGGATGGGGGAAGGTCTGCACTATGGATGCCTTCCTGACCTGTGGAGCACTGGTCTACCCATAGCTGGCTCTAAAGGTTAGATCTGGGCTCTGCTGTTGTTCCTAATGGGTAGACCAGGGCTCCCTGTAGGGAGCCCTGGTCTACCTGTGGCCTTTTCCAATGGGTAGATCTGGGCTGCGGGGCCCTGGTCTACCCACGGCTGTTTGCAATGGGTAGACCTGGGCTTCTGTGGGGGTGCACTTCTATTGGGTGCCCCAGGCACCATTTTAACTAGGTCTGCCCTTGTGCAGGGGCAGTGGGCATCAGTTGTGGGGAAGAGCCTAGTGGATGGGAAAAAGGAGAACGCTTTTTGGCCTCTTGCCCACCCTTCCTCACATCTAGTACCACCCCTGCAGGTGCCCACATGTTCCCTTTTCTTCCCGGGTGGAGGAGCAAGGAGAACACGCTGCCTAGCTGGGCACCTCCAGGGCCCGCTGAGGCGAAATTGGAAATTTGGGGGGGGGGAAGCAGCTGCTGCAGGAGCCCCTGCACTCCCCTCGCTTTGTGACATCATGACATCACAATATGTGACATCATAATGTCACACAGCATGCCTGGGGTGCAGAAAAGCACCCCAGTCCATCTCTGCAGCCTAACCATATTTGCAGGCCGGCTGCAAAAACTGGTTGGACGGAACGGCAGGCTTAATGTGTAATTATGATTGACAGTAGCCAAGGGAAGGGGGAATTCCTTCACTGGTCTCACCCTGGCTGATGATGGCCTCTTCATAAACTGATGGTTTGAGCAATCTGGCTTTCTTCGGATGGGTCTTCAAGCAGCCCTGGGAAATGGTGGCGTTGGCTCAGCCGTTCTTTCAGGTTGACTTCAGGAGCTGCCTGGCTGGATTTCTCCTCTGAAACACTACACAAACAAATCAACCACCCCTCGCTTACAGCAGTGAGACCCAGGAACCCACCAGTAATTTCAGAGGATTACAAGGTTCATATCTAACATCGTTTCATTATCCTGTTTCATCTGTACAGCCAGCTTCTGCCCAGCGACAAAATGGATAGCAGATTACCAGATTAACATCAGACTTGTCAGGGTAAATGGAACGAGTATTCTGAGAAAGGAACGCCTCGGAGCGCAGAGAATCCCCCTGAAAGTAGATGACTCAGTACTGCCTATCGAATGAGATCAGAACTCCCAATGATACTCTTTCCCCCCCTTCTTCTTTGAAAATTATAATTATCCCCAGATAACCTCATTCATTCTCAGAATACTCATAATTCTTATGGCACTCACATCTCTCCGCAAGAGTCTTTTTGATGCATTTCAAAAATGTTCATTTTGCACCCAGCAGGCCACCCCATCGTGGCAGGAACCGACAGCCCAGTCCTCCCTAAATCCTCACACAGTGATGTGGTGGTGCCGGTACAGCTACTGCTGTATCTAAGAAGGGATTTGGGGCTGCTCGAGGTCTCATCAGAGCAAGGATTGGCTGCCCTGGTAAGCCCCCAGCAGCCAATATGGGTCAGCAAGATCACGGAGTCCGCATTGACCCAGAAAGGTGGCTAAGGCCCCCAAAAGACGGGCACTGCCACTGCCAATCCTGCCCCCTCCCTGGTCTGATCCACCCTCTTCCTTACCCGTCTGCCCTGTTCTGCCCATCCCCTACGCCAGCTGTTCTCAAACATTTTCGACTGAGACCCACTTTTTAGAATGGCACTCGTGTTGGGACCCACCAGAAGTGATGTCATTCACCTGGAAGTGATGTCACAGCCGGAATATTATGTCAGAGCTGATGATAGCGTAGAAGCAGCTTGCAGCTGTGAGGCTTGGCAAAGCTTCAAGGTCGCAGAGCTCTGGCAAGGAATCACTCAGACAACAGAGATTAGGGTAGCAAGAACTTCTGTATTCTCAGAAGAAGGTTTCTTGCAGCAAAGAAGGGCAAACAGGTACAGCAAAGCTCCTCCAACAGCAACACTTACATCACCGGCAACTGACCACAGGTGTTTCTGGTCTTGATTAAATAGTCCCCAGCATCCAATCAGAGATCAGATGATCTCATCCCCAGGCTGAAGCTGAGTCAGAATGACTCAGCACTTTACAGCTGGTCTGCTGGGCCTGAATGACTCAGCACTTTACCCCCTGAGTCGGCCTAGTGTTAGGCCTTTCCCCATTCAGGCCTGTAAATTTCCAGGGACTTATTTCAGTATCCCAACTGAAATAAAAGCAAAATTTTAAAATCCTCACTTGAAAATTCAAGCACGCACAAAAGGAATACAGCAAGAGTCAGGCCTGCAGTTTCCAAGATGGCTGCTCCCAGTTTTCTGCTGCCCACCTGACATCAGGTCCCGACCCACCAATTGGGTCCCGACTCACAGTTTGACTGACACTGCTCTACCCCATTCCACCCATCCCCACCCCTTCCTCCTTCCAACCCCTTGCGCAGACATATGCTCTGGTGGATCTCCATGGGGTCCCTCAGCATGTTATTGACCATTCCCTGCCAGTGGGCGATGCAGCTGCTGTGCATGCCAGTGGAGACTGATTTTGAACTGCCATCAAACACTCTCCATCAGCGCAATGCTACTAGTTACGCCAGTAAGGGGGGGCGATAGGATTGGGCCATGAGTTTGTAGCCAAAACCTCTGGCCACGAGCTCACCTACAGAGCAGGTGCTTCTTCATGTTGGTTCTCCAGGAAAGACACTGAAAATCAGCAGGCAGATTCTGAACTGGATTTATTTGCAAGAGGATGCGATACAGCCGGGCAGAGTCGAGGAGCGAGTCTGCGCCGAGAGAACAGTTCAGCTTACGGATATACTGTAGTTTCAGAAGGGAGGGGTCGCACGGAGAAAAGGGGAGTACAGTAAAATACAATACAAGCTTCATGTTTGCTACAAAAACATCTTATGAGAATATCTCGCACGAAGCATTTCGCAACTGGTGTTTTTTTCCAGTGGGTACACTTGTGTTTCGGCTGGCTAGTTTCCTGTCTGGTCCTCTTGGGTTCATCCCTCCTTGTTACCTGAACAAGCATCCTGTTTATCCCTTTGTGGTCAGCTATGCTTGTCAAGGCCAAAGCAAAGCACCAAGCAAGGCACTTCCTCTTTTGCTAGTGCCTGAGAGATTACAAATTTTACGCTTCCCTTTTTCAGAGGCTGGAGAAAGGGGGGGCAGCAGAAACTGGGCGATCAGGCTCCTGAGTTGGATTTGGGGTCTTCGGGCACAAGTTGAGTTTCTAAAATGTCTGCAGAACCTGCTACTAACAACCCACGACGTGGGAACAGCATGGATCCAGCATGGAGACTGTTGACTCCATGTACATAAATGTGACTCCTGGATTCACTGGAATTGCGTGGCACAACCTAACTGCCATTTGCTTAACAATGAGCTCCAGCTCTCTTAATTAACCAGCAGCACTGTCAACATGTGGTCCTTTTCCCAAACAGAAACGAACAGGATCTGCCAGAGTTTCGTATTATTATTATGTTGTCAATGTGTCATTTCTCAGCAAGTCTCCCTGCTTTTCCATTTCTTCTCCATTGATGGTGTGTCAGATTTATTCTTTTTGGCTTCCCTCTCCGCTGTTATCTGAAACTACGAGGTGGACAAGGTAATTTTTAGTGCCTTCCGCAAAATGTGCCCACTCTTGGTCTCCCATTAACGTTCTCCGTACTTATTAGATGTAATTTCTTCATGCAAAGTCATTTTCCTCCACTGATTTTCATTCATTTTTTTCCCCTCTTAGCATTCCCATAAAGTAGCTATGCGTTTTACAGCTAGCTATCTGCTAGATTTCAGTATTCATCATGCAGGTGGCTATGAGGTTGCATGTTTGACAGCTTATAAGTCTAGGCGAGTTATTGAAAGTGCCAGGACCTCTTGAGCTAATTCCTCACCAGTCGTCAGGGCTGTGTTATCCATTAGGCTGAAGAGGCGGAAGATGGGACTAGGACCAGCAATGGGATTCACAAACGACCTGGGGGAACACTGGGCAGGACGTACGCGGAACTCCCGTTGTGATTGGCTGACCATCTGTTCCGCCCCGCCTCCTTCCCCGCCGCTGCACAGGCTGCCCAGGCCTCGGAGGGGGCACCTGCTCACCTGCCCCCCCCGGGTGCCCAGGCAGGCAGCGGTGGGGTGTGCCAACTGGGGGCAGCGGGCCCAGCCCGCGCGGCTGGCGGGGTCGGCGGCAGGGCGGAACAGACGGGCTGCCAATCGTGTGGGCTGCCAATCACGGGCTGCCAATCACGCGTATGTCCCGCCCAGCATTCCCCCAGGTCGTGTGTGAATCCCATTGCTGACTAGGACCCATCAAGGTGGCATGTCTGGGTGTCAGCCTAATGCATGGGTCTTCCGATCCAGCCCCCGGGGGACTCCACATCCTGCCTGCCAACCCTACAATTGGAAAGAGACTACACAGGTGACTACAAAGGCCTTGCAAGAGACCCTTGGAGGCTTGCAGGGCTCTCCAAGAACCAAGTGGGACACGTCCAGGGATTGAGCTGGGCTGCATGTCATGGATGCATCGCTGGGGGGCTTCCATGCAAGTCCATTTGTGACATTTCCCCCCATTGGGGAATAATTTAGAAGTGCTTGGCTTTTCCGTTCCTTACCCCTTAGATTTCTGCCTGTGTTTCTGCAGTTTTAGGAGTGGGGGTGGGTGGGGAGCTGATAATTGGCTGAATTGCTTTCCTAACAAAACTTTTGTTGAAAGGAAGTTTCAGAGGGGGCCCAAAATACTTGAAAGCCTAGGGGCCCGGCCATGGGTTAATATGGCCCTGCCAGTGGTCCAAAGGAATACAGTCAGTGGCGTCATGCAGCCGGAACGCTGGGCGGGAGGAATGGGTGAGTGGCAGCCCGGGGGGGCGGGGAAGACGGCGAAACGGAGCGGTACGCTACAGGCGGGCTGCCGCTCACCCGTTCCTCCTGCCCTGCTTTCCGGCTGCATGACGCCACTGGATACAGTCCATTCTACAGTTAACTAAACTGTGCTGGTCCACATGGCCTGGTGTATCCATGAGAAAGCTGGAGGTTTCCTTATACCTCAGCCTGTCCAATGGGGCTACTTGAATTGGCACCAGCTATTTAGCTGGCCCAAATCTGAGCAACCCCCATGTTAGGGTGTTCAGGTCTGGGAGGGAGGTTGGGAAGCCGGTGGAGGCCTGGTCTGCTAATCTCGCCCCTCCCTGGCCTGATCCACCCCTTGTTCCTCTGCCCAGAAACACTCCCTCCCGCCAACCTCTCCCACCCCCTGCTCCAGCCTGCCCAGGCCTGCACAAAGGTACCTTTTGGGATAGGATCCCGCTAGGCAGTGGCGTAGCTACCTATGGGGTGCAGGGGCAGCACCCCAGGTGCCATCCTCAAGGGTGTGTGTCACCACTGAACCCCAAATTTTGAAAATTGTGAGTTTATGGAATACTACCATCGTGCTGTAGTGTATGCCATTGGATGCTGAATTTCACTTGGAAGTCAATGAAAAAAGTTGGAGTGTGTTCTGCCAGAAACTCCTGCTGGGCCTCCCCAAGGGCCCTGATGCCCACACTAGGCTGGCTGGTTTCCCCTTTAAGCAGCCCTAGGGCAGTAATGGAGGGAACACGACCGGGCCTTACCTCTTTCAGCACAGCAGCCACGCCACTCAACGTCAGTCCCCAGCCAGAAGGTCCAAAATTCAGTTAGTCCGTGATCCAAGTTCCGCAGTCCATAGGCCAGTCCAATGATCAGTCTGCCAGGTCAGGTCAGGTCAGGTCAGGTCAGGCCAGGTCCAAGTTGCGCCAAGCCAAATCGGAATCCAAGCTCATAGTCAGTAGTCCATGCACATGGGTCAGATACAGGTTTGTCAGTCCATTCTCTCCACTTACACCAAACTTGCTCCTACCACACCAGTATGCTCCTCCTGCCTCTACATTTATAAGTCTGCAGGCCTATCAGAGACTGTTGCTGGGCAGACTATAGCTAATCAGCCACACCCATCTGCACCTGTGCCTCAGTCACTCAGTGTGTAGTTAGGCAGCACCTGCTGAGTGACTCAGCACTTCTGCCTCTAAACAGCCCTCATTAGCCAGCCTAGGCTACAGCTGTGCTCCTGAGGACAGCAGGAGTTCTGGGGTTAACCCTGTGTGCTCTGGAATCAGCAGGGAGGGCACTGCTGACACCACAAGCTATGTCCATTACAGAGTGTAATATTTCTATTCTAGCAAAGGTTATGGCCAAAAAACTAAAAACCAAAAATGAAGTTTCCTTTGTAAAAGTAGTCTTATAGGCTTATTTTTAGGCTTATACAGTCTCGGTTTTAAGGAATAATACCATCATGCTGTATACTGTTGGAGGTGGAATTTCACCAGGAAGTGAATGAAAAAACCTGGAATGTCATATCTTTATTCTAGCACAACATTATGGCAAAACAACAACAACAACAACAACAACCACCCCAAAATATAAGTATCTTATGCAGGGCTGTCAAATATATAGCCTGCGGGCTTCCACAATGAGTCCACAAATTTTGTTGGTGGGTGTCAAAAATTTATGGGCCCCGGGTGCAAAATGACCTAGCTATGCCACTATTGCTAGGCCAGCCTAGTTCTTGCTTCTGAGTAGTCATGAACATCTTCCCTTCCAGGATTTTTGCCTCCTGCAAATCAACATTCAGTTCTTCAGTCTCTTCTACTCGCGTTCTCCATTGGAAATTGGCCGTCTCAATTATCTGCTGCACTTTTGTGGAACGGCGGCAAAGTGTCTCCTGTAGTTAGATCTTTCTTCCCAATTCAGTGAGCTGCTGTGACAAAAGAGGCTTTAGAGAAACTGCCTGCTCCCAAAACCGTGGGGAAAGTGTGGGGAAATATCAGGAGGATCTTTGAAGGCCAAGTGAATTCATAAAGTACCCAAACCAAATTACCTTTTGCAATACTGGCGAGAGATCAGCAAGAAAGCTGAGCCATACATGGGGAGACTGATCAATAAATCGTTGTGTCTGTGCCTTTCTCTGCTCCTTCCAGAAAATACTGGTGGAGAGTTACAGAGTGCAAAAGGTTCGCAAGGGAACCAAATTAGATTTTGGCTTTGAAAGGCTGAGCTCATTCAGCCACGTTAATGACTGCTTTCAGCATTCGGCTCCGTGTTTTAAGAAGTGTTTGCATTTAAGAACCAACTGATCAGGAATGGCCAACATTCGGGTTCTCGGGATTGCTCTGTTTCTAGCCCAGGGACTAGAACATGGGTCTCCAAACTTTTTAATAGGAAGGCCGCATCAAATATCATCATCATCATCATCATCATCATCATCATCATCATCATCAAACAGTATTTATCTGGCATGGTATTGAGGGCCGGAAAAATAATAAATTTTATATTTAATTTTGTTTATTTATTAGATTTGTATTTCACCTTTCTCCCTAGAGGGCACTCAAGGTGGCTAACAAATTAGAGACGGAACCTAGATGAATGAATGAATGAATGAATGAATGAATGAATTCAAAGTTCCAGGATTCCTCCAAGCATCAACAAAAACCACAGAAATATTGCACACACTTTAATGGACTCCCATTCCCTCCCTCCACAAGCACCTTCCTTAAATGTGCTGGAGTAAATATCTCAGAACCAGCAGATCACAGGAAACACCCAGAGCATGTTCACCCAGGGTGGCCTCCCTCAGAAAGGCATCTAAGGCCTTCAGAGGGCCTAAAAAAATCACTTCTGGGATGTTGGGAAACCTAGGAAGTGACTTGGTGCAGCTTGGAGGGTATAGCCAGCGATGGGATCTACAAATGAACAAGGGGAACGCTGGGTGGGACGTAGGCGGGACTTCCGCTTGAGTGGCAGCCCGTCCGTAACGTTCTGCGGCTGCCCTGGCCTCGGGGGGGGGGCTCCTGCTCGCCACGGGGGACAGGTGAGGGTTGCGCCAGGTGCCTGGATGAGAAGCGGGGGCGCGCTAACCGGAGGCAGCCCCCCCGAGGCCAGGACAGCTGCAGAACGCTACGGAGGGGCAGCCAATCACGCGGAAGCCCCACGTAAGTCCCGCCCAGCGTTCCCCTTGTTCATTTGTAGATCCCATCACTGAGTATAGCCCGTGCCAATAAGGTCAGGAAAACCAGAGGCTCACCAGGGATCAGAGGCTTGCCAAAGGCCAGATAGAGGCTCTTCGAGGGCTATATCTGGCCCCCGGGCCGAGGTTTGGAAACCCCTGGACTAGAACACTCTGATCAACTCCAGAATGGTCTAAGTCTATGAACATTTGGCCTCAACTTGCAGTGAGGGCTCCAAGGGTATTGAACACCCATGCTTGGGGAGCATGAGGCCATCGATTGGAAGGTGCACTGAGGAAGGAATACAGAAAGATCCTCTCAAGAGGCAGTGGCCCTTTGCCTTCTCAGAAAGCGCAGCCAAAGCATTTACTGTACACAAAATCCGTATGGGGTTTGTGCGGGAAGAGCTTTCACTATTTTAGACTTTTGCAAGCTCAGCATACGATGGAACAAATGGATGAAAGAAGTCACAAGCACAGTCATTTTTCTTCTTAAAACCCAATAGGAATCCCACCCCTAATAGAAACTGTGACCAGGCTTAAGCTGATTGATAATTGACACCTACGGCCCAATCCGATCCTCAGGATACACCACCAAGACACACTTTCTGGCTTTCACAAACATGATGTGAACATGGAACTGGCGAGTGGCTGTTTCCATGCAGCAATGGCCTGGGGATGCCTGCCAGCGAAGACAGGATAATGCAAGGTAAGTGTAGGGTAGGAGGCAAGGAGAGGTTGCAATGGGGCAGGGGTGAGTGAAACAGGGAGGCGACGGGGGAGGAGAGGAGGCCCAGGAAGAGGGTGGGGTCAATGGCAGTGGTGTCCATAGAATCCTGACCCCCTTCCTGGGACCGATCCACCTTCTAGTGAGTTGACCCATGGGAGGCAATGGTGTTTAGTATCAGCTACAAGAACCAAATACTGTACGTCCTGGTGCATAACTTTAAATTAGTTAAAAACCAGACATTATATACAGTATCTATTGCATCATAATTCATAATTCTTATTTGTGCAAATGGTACAGGTGGTTTCAATACTCAAATCCTGTACAATTTCAGCCATGAAAATCATCCTTTTTAACAGTTTTAATTAGCTGCATCATCCTCACCTGATACTCAGGGCACAATCCAACTCCACCCCTTTCAATCGACACAAGTTACTTGCATCGGCTGAGCCCAGTCACAAACACGTTAAGTACGTCTGTGCTAGCGGTTCTAGAACAGGGCCTACACAGACAGTTGGGTCAGCCCTGCACCGCTGGAACATGCCCACGCTAAGCTGCTCCTGTGCCAGCTGAGTTTGGTCATACCCAGTGATGTCATGCAGGGGGTACACAGGGGTACGTGAGTACCGGTTTCTAGGATTACAGCTGGCCCCGCCCATTCACCCACCCACTTGTTGACTCCGCCCCCTGCAACGTTTGAATTTCCTGCATGTTTGAGTTGCCTGCATGTTCTCAGAGCCAGGCAGGCAGGCAGGCAGCAAGCAGAGCCTTGCCTTTCCTTGCCACTGAAAAATGAGCTGCTCTGGGGTTTTGGAACTGTTGGGTCACTTTAACATGATGCCAGGCCTCCTTAACATGTTATGGGGGTGCTGTGGAATACTGTTGTGACTGTTGGGTCAGTTTAAAATTGTCTGAGGCCTCAAAAAGGGCTTTTTTCATGTCACTTCCTGCCACGACCTCACTTCCGGCTTATGGTGTCACTTCCGGTGGGCGGGTCCCGACACGTGCCAATCAAAAGTGAGTACCTGTTGTTAAATCATTTAGATGACACCACTGGTCATACCTACGAGATGTCCTTACCACCTTTCCTTACCAACTAACCTGTCTGCCTTTATCTAAGCTTTGGGTACCTCGTCTGGGTGTTGTGCCTATGAAGGCCCTGGAGGAATAACAATTCATGCCTGTTACAAGCAACAACAAGGGCAAGGCATCAGGATAAAATAATTTAAGAAGCTAATTTTGGAAGGGTACGAAACAATTTATTGAAGACAGATGGTAAGGTAAAGGTTTTCCCCACGACCGAATGGTCTAGTCGTGACCGACTGTAGGGGGTGGTGCTCATCTCCGTTTCAAAGCCTGTAGAGCCGGCGTTTTGTCCGAGGACAAGCTTCCGTGGTCATGTGGCCAGCATGACTCTACGCCGTAGCACACGGAATGCTGTTCCCTTCCCACCGAAGTGGTCCCTATTTATCTACTGGCATTTCTAAATGCTTTAGAACTGCTAGTTGGCAGGAGCTGGGACAAGCAACGGGAGCTCACTCCGTCGCGCAGTCTTGAACTCCCAACCTTCCGGTTGGAAAGCCCAGCAGCAGCGGTTTAACCCACTGCGCCACCACGTCCCAAGGGACGGCCAAGGGACACCGTAAAGTATCTTTGGATCACCGTCCGAGTCAGAGAGGCCAGCACACTGACGTGCGCCATCCTCCCTGACTCAGAGAGTGGTCCAAACGTGCTTTATGGTGCCCCTTGTACTAACCAAAATTTGCTGGCCTAACTGTATCTGCCTAACTGCAGGTTAGGATTGTGCTCTCAGACTCTGACAGTCCTTGATGCAATCTCT
>JAJKFI010000024.1:11735182-11756045 GCA_029204185.1 Lerista edwardsae
ATTTCGCTGTCTTCCCTGGGGGCGGGGAAGACGGCGAAACGGAGCGGTACGCAACGGGTGGGCTGCCGCTCACCCGTTCCTCCTGCCCAGCGTTCTGGCTGAATGATGCCGCTGCTCCCACCTGAATTATTTTCCCATTCTGCTTTTCCCCACAGAGCTTCTGCTTGCCCCATGAGGGAAACATGCAGGCACCTCTACAGTATTTGTATGTTTATTCCCATGGTGCGAACAGCAACTCCAGGGAGCAATTCAGATAAAGGAATTGGCCATTGGGCTGTAGCTCAGATTTGGTCTTGGGATATATCAGCTCCTGCTTTGAATGGAGATGGTTCAGGAAAATGCCTGATGTTTCCGGGTAGGGTTGTGAAAGATCCCAGCCAAAAGCAGGATAGCCACTATCAGCTGTAGTAGACGATATGGGCACAGTAGACAAAAACGGGCTTTGCCATTAAGCCTGAAGATAAGATCCGAAGGTCACCGGTTTGAGAACACCAGAAGCTTCCGTGAGCGGCGAGACCTTGAGAATGCGACTGATAAGCTCTGAGCTTATCACTCTGGGAGTCAGGGATGATGGTGCATGTCTGTGTGCCGGCCTCTCTGACTCCGAGAGTGGTCCAAATGTACTTACAGTGTCCCTTGCACAGGTCAAACTTTGCTGGCCTAACTGTGCCAGTCTAACCCCTGGTTAGGATTCCTCTCTCAGTGTAAGATAGCTCATGGATGCTATGCCCACCTGTAGCTATTTGTCCATTATATGTCATCTGTTTGCTTCCAGTGATGCTCCAAGAGCCCAATCCTGATTACCCCACCATCACAAATGCAGCTGCACCAATTGAGCACATGCTGTATTCTATTATGGTGGGGGCAGTCATGGAAGTCAAGTCATTGCATGGGAATTTTCACTCTCTTACCCTGGAGCAAGTCCCCACTGCCCAAATTGGTCTTCTCGGATCTGTGCTGGCCATTTTGCTGGCACAGAGCCAAGGAGAGTAAACGTAACGGAAAAGGAGAGGGAAGTAGGATTGAGAGCGCAATCCTAACCTGGAGTTAGGCCAGCAAAGTTTGGCCGGCACAAGGCACCACTGTAAAGCATGTTTGGACCACTCTCGGAGTCAGAGAGGCCAGCACACAGACGTGCATCATCCTCCCTAACTCTGAGTGGTCGAAACGTACTTTACAATGGCCCTTGTGCCAGCCAAACTTTGTTGCCAGCCTAACTCCAGGTTAGGATTGCGCCCTGAATTTCTTTTGCAGTCTGGTGCTAACAGGATCCATCCTCTCCCTCTCCCATTCCACTTCCCACCCATCCCGGTCCCACCCACACACTCCCCTATTCCTTTCCCTCCCTGCCCCGTTCCTCCACCTGCCTCCTCACACCTGCTTACCTGTGCCCCTGTGAGTAGTGTCAGCAGGTCGCCAACACCACCTCTTTATGGCCATTTACAATGGAAGAACCTCGGTTCCACTGCCGTAATTCTTTGTTAGGATTGGGCTGTTTAGGAGTTGGCTTTGGATCTCTAGTTGGGTTGCCAAGCAACCACCGTATTACTCCTTCCCCAGACAAAGTTAAATGCCTAAGTTGGATGTGACATGCAGCTGCTGGGTATCTGCGACAAGACTGACTGTTAGAATAAACGCTGGCTTGACCTTATGAATGTGCCAAGCTGGATGATCTAAGAGTGCCAGGATTATTCGGGAGGCAGCAATCACTACGAGCATGATGAGCCAAAACATTCTCAGTTCATTGTCTGGCTTCGAGAGTCGGAAAACACAGTGGGCACTGAAAAATATTGCCTCGGTTTCAGAGCATCTGCTGAAGACCAATTCATGCCATCAGTCACCCAAAAGCTGAGAGTGGAACTCACAGAGAATGAAGGTGGTCCTCAAAGCCAGTTGCCACCCCCTAGACCAGTGATGGCAAATCTATGACACGCATGGCAAAAGTGACATGCCACGACATTCTGGGTGACATGCCGGAGTTCACCAACATCTGACAACAGAGTTTGTTTTACTAGTATTTCGTTTTTGTAATGATGTGACTTTTTTTTTACACATGATTGGGCTGTATTTTTTTTTAAATGAATACTTAAATATTTATTTTGCTTTTGTTTGGGAGTGTGTGTGTGACACACCAGCAGAGTCAAGTTAGGCATTTTTGACACGGCGAGCCCAAAAGATTCACCCTCACTGCCCTAGACCGTGGTGGGTGGAATGAAAATGCCAAACATGCCAGCTCCTGGAATAAAGAACTAGAAACTCTCTCTTTGTGACAGAGGAGTTATAAGTGGTGGAGTTTGTCTGGATGAGATTCCAGATTCATTCCTTGGCTTCTCAAAGGAAATTTTTTTTTTGGGGGGGGGGACTCCACCTAAAACCCTGCTGCCTCTTTAGCTGCCTCTAATTAAAGTAGGTGATATTGAACTAGATGTACCAGTGGCAGAAATGTCATGAGGCAGGTACGCAGGGGTAAACAAGTACCCGTTCCTAGGATTAGGGCTGGCCCTGCCCATTCGCCCACCCACTCGTCGACTCCGTTGGCGCTCCGCTCCGCCCCCTGCAACATTTGAATTGCCTGCATGTTTGAGTTGCCTGCACGTTCTCAGAGCCAGCCAGGCAGGCAGGCAGGCAACGGAGCAAGGGAGACTGACGGCAGCAGCAGCGTGAGCAGGTAGGCTGCCTGGGGCTCCCTCCTGAGGAGGCGCGGTGGTTCCTGGGGGGAGAATTGGTAG
Source organism: Lerista edwardsae (assembly GCA_029204185.1). Lineage (NCBI taxonomy): Eukaryota > Metazoa > Chordata > Lepidosauria > Squamata > Scincidae > Lerista > Lerista edwardsae. The sequence continues at coordinate 11,737,912 of JAJKFI010000024.1, forward strand.
CCCGCGCAGCAGCCCCAGAGAAGGCCCGGGACTTCCGGGACTTCTCCCGGGCCGCCGCGCGGCCTACCAAGAAGGCGCGGTGGTTCCGGGGGGGGGGAATTGGTAGCCCACGCAGCAGCCCCAGGGAAGGCCCGGGACTTCCGGGCCTTCTCCCGGGCCACCGCGCAGCCTACCAAGGATGCGCGGCGGTTCCTGGGGGCGGTTCCTGGGTTCCGGCTATGACCTCACTTCCGGTCGGCGGGCCCTGACACAAGTGCCAATCAAAAGTGAGTACCTGTTGCTAAATCATTTAGATGCCATTACTGACCAGTGGTCTGACTCAGAAGATGCCAGCTTCATACACCTCCTCTTACCCATCTTGCTATAGGCAAACTCCTTAGAATGCAGTCCTAAGCTGCACTGGAATGGCGAGGCTGGCGGGCCTGTGCCAAATCCAGCACAGGTTTGATGCACTCAGAAGCCTCCCTGGGGCAAGGGCACATTTACCTGTATAGCAGGTACAGAGCCAAGGAAGCCGCATGGCCCGAATTGGGGCCATGTGGCCTGGGGACGGTGGCTTGGATGTGGCCTACTGCTTGCATGCCATCTCCACCCCCCTCCCTGGGCCAGCACGCCTACTGGCCCACCCGGCCCCTACCCAGTTCCTCCCTCCCACCCACCTTCCCCATGCCCAGACCCACTCTTGCATCACCTGAGTTTGGCTGGCACAGGGGCAGCGCTGCGACCCCTCTCGGCATCCTTGGGCCAACGCTACTGCTAGCATTAGCCCAACAGCACTAGCACCGATGGGGAGGTGCAGGCCAGTGCCCCCACGTTGGCGCTAGTGAAGTTGGGCCGACGCAAACATGTTGCGCTGACCCAAGCGACACAATAGAATTGCACCCTTAGTCTCCAGCTTGATCTGCACTTGCAGCAATATAAGGCGGAAACAGGTTGGTAATAATGGAGCATACAACTTGCAACTGTAGCTGGGCGATTCACATACAAAGAGTTCTGCTGGATCAGACCAATAGGTGCATCTTCGTGGCCAACCAGCTGCTTCTTGGAAGCCCACCAGCAGGAGTGGCTACTGTCCTCCCCACCCCTTGAAACTGGAGGTATGCCCAGAGGCCTGCCGCTGCTACTGAACCTGGAAGTAGTGTATAGCAGTCATGACTCGTAGCCACTGATAATCCTGTCCATAACTTGGTCCAACCATCTGTCAAGCTCGTGGACAACCCCGCCCGTTGTGGGACCAGTCCGCAGATTGACCGTGCACAGTGTGAAGAGCTACCACCATGTCTCCACCCTAGATCTCCTGCCAGTCATTTTCATTACAGTGGGGTGGAAAGGGGGTGATTATTGGCTGTGGCAGCTCTGCCAATATTCTGTCCCTTTCCCAGCCTTAATCCACCTACCGGGGACCATTCAGACTTGTGCCAGCAGTTTCAGGCCCAGTAGATCCATCCAGGGATGTCATCCGAGCGCCGGAACTACCGGAACGCTCGGATGATTGACAGCCCTCCGCCCCTATGGCAGAGAGCTGCCACGCCCTCCCCAGCCTCAGCGTGCTGGAATCGCTCCATTTTTGAGCGATTCGGGACGCAAGGGCAGGCGGGCGGGCCCAGCAGCAGCTCGCCCGTCCTCCGAGCGGCGGAGAGGCCCGGGACCTCCGCGGAACAAGCGGAATGGAGTTCCGGGCCGTTCCCGCTGAATGACATCACTGGATCCATCTGCTTAGAGAAGGTTTATTCTGGGAAAATGTGCCCTTACTTTGGCTTATGCCTTACTTTATGCCATTGTACAAATCAACAGTGAGGCCACATCTGGAGTATTGCATACAGTTCTGGTCGCCACATCTCAAAAATGACAGCGGAGCTGGAAAAAGTGCAGAAGAGAGCAACGAAAATGATTACTGGACTGGGGCACCTCCACTATGAAGAAAGACTGCAGCATCTGGGGCACTTCAGGCCAGAAAGAAGGTGCCTGAGCGGGAACATGTTGAGGGTGCAATCCTAAAATGAGTTAAGCCGGCATAAGCTAAACCAGCAAAGTTTGGCCAGCGTAAAGTATGTTTGGACCACTCTCAAGAGTTAGAGAGGCCAGCAGGACACCGTAAAGTATGTTTGGACCACTCTCAAGAGTTAGAGAGGCCAGCAGGACATAAGCCATCCTCCCTGACTCTGAGAGTAATCCAAACACACTTTATGGTGGCCCTTGTGCTGGCCAAACTTTGCTGGTTTAGCTTATGCCGGCCTAACTCAAGTTTAGGATTGCGCTTTGAGACATACAAAATTCTGCATGGGATGGATAGAGTAGATAGAGGGAGGTTCTTTTCCCTCTCTCACAGCACCAGAACCAGGGGATGTCCACTAAAATTGAGTGTTGTGAGAGTTAGAATGGATAAAAGGAAATACATTTTTACCCAGTGGGTAGTTAATCTGTGGAACTCCTCTCCACAGGCGGTGGGGATGGCATCTGCCCCAGGTGCCTTTAAAAGGGGAATGGACAGATTTCTGGAGGAAAAGTCCATTGTGGGCTATAAGTCATGATGGGTTGTGCAGCCTTCTTACATTAGTGGTAGGCTACTTCAGAATGCCAGATGCAGGGGAGTGGCAACAGGATGCAGGCATCTTGGTGTCTTGTGTGCTCCCTGAGGCTTCTGGTGGGTCACTGTGAGATACAAGAAGCTGGACTAGATGGGCCTTAGGCCTGATCCAGCCGGGGACTTATGTTCGAGGAGACCCCTGTTCCAGGCCTCCCCCACCCCACCTGATGAAACCTGCACTCTATTGGCATGGCTACACTGGCTGGGGGTGCGGGGGCGGATTTTGATACAATTGGGCTGTGAGTCTACTATATCTGTATCATATAGTTCTGATAGTTCTAATAATTGCATAATGATAATTCTATACCATATAACTTGCAAAATATTCCTATAGATTCGTGAGCCTCAGGAGGTGAGAACGAAAGCCATCAAGCACAGGCATCTCAGCAGCAGATCGATCCTACAGAACAGTTTGCTGGTTGTGATAATATGCAGCATTTGCAAGAGGAAGGTGCCTTGTGTGGGGAGGGGGGCAGAGGGAGGCGTGCAGCTATAATTAACACTTGTTTTAAACGTAGTCGGAGTGACATTTTCACTTCCAAATCTCATGAGGCGGTATGTGTGATATCGAATTAATACGTTCGCAGGCAGAGTGCTTTTTAAAGCGAGGCGGTGGGTATACTTTGCCAAAGCATCGTCTGAGAATACCGTCTCACTAAGAGAGAGAAAGCTCATAATGCCTTTATAATTGTTCCTTACCTTTATTCTGTGCCCTTACCAGATGCCAGCTTTTGCACAGTTTTAAAGCTGGGTTCTGCTGTCTTCTCAGTTTGTCCCTTTGTACTGGCGAACAATACTAATCACCACTTTGTAGAGCGTTGTGAGATGTGCTAATGTGGGACACAGGGCTCAAAGTGTGGGTTCATGTTAAGAACATAAGAACATAAGAAGAGCCCTGCTGGATCAGGCCAAAGGCCCATCTAGTCCAGCTTCCTGTATCTCACAGCGGCCCACCAGGTGCCCCAGGGAAGCACGTGACAACAAGATGCCTGCTTCCTGTGGCCACTCCCTTGCATTACATTAGCTTACTACTAATGTAAGGAGGTTGCACAATCCATCATTGCCTATAGCCCACGATGGACTTTTCTTCCAGAAATCTGTCCAAACCCCTCTTAAAGTCATCTAGACCAGATGCCATCACCACCTCCTGTGGCAAAACGTTCCACAGACTAACCACCCGGTGGGTAAAAAAGTACTTCCTTTTATCTGTTTTAACTCTCCCAACCCTCAGTTTTAGCAGATGCCCCCTGGTTCTGGTGTTTTGAGAGATGGAAAAGAACATCCCTCTATCGACTCTACCACTTCCGTGCATAATTTTGTATGTCTCAATCACGTCCCCATGTTGGGGAGATTTGGGGCGCCCTAAATATGGATGTGGTCACTATAATATGCCTTTGTGTGTCTGAGGGGGCAATCCTAACTTGTGCCGGAACAGGCCTGTGCCGTATCCAGCGCAAGTTAGAAGGCCGCTAGAGCAGGCCGCCCAATGGGCTTGCTTGCAGCAGCTCTGAGTCGCGTGGCCTGAATCAGGGCCTACCAGCCTCATCGAGGCTCCGCTCCACTCCCCAGGCTGGCCCACCTCACGGCCCACCCAGTGGTGGGATTGAGGGGGAACGCGGGGGAACTCAGTTCCACTAGTTAAACTTAGGGCTGACTCCGCCCACTTCACTCTCCCTCCTCCCCTCTCCCAATTCCTCTGCAAAGAGCTTTTCTTCTTGGTTGGCCAGCACTCAGAGGGTTAAAGGGAGCGACTCCAGATTCCTAGGGGGGCGAAGGCAGTGATGTCATTCAGGGGGACGGACCAGAATGGGCGTTCCAGATCCTAATGGGCTCCGTGGCTGGTTCCGGGTTCCCGACAAGTGCCAATCAATGAGTTCCTGTTCCTAAATCATTTAGATCCCACTACTGGGCCCACCCTCACACCCGCCTTTCCCCCATACCACCCAGAAGAGGCACTATGAACACATTCAGCACAACGGAACCTCACCTGCTGGCCGCTCTGGCACTGTCGACACAAGTGCTTGTGCTGGTGCTTAACTGCACAGCCCAATGGTGCACTGGGATTGAGCTGCCCCTCTTATGGCTGAGGAGTGTTATCTGTACTCAACCAAGTTTTTTACACATTGTGTTAAAAAAAGAATGCACATCTATGGGCAGGAGGTCTAGTCGAGAGGGTAAAAGCCGCCGTTATGCCCGAAGGTAAGATCTGAAGGTCGCCAGTTTGAGAACACCGGAAGTTTCCGTGAGCGGCAGACCTTGAAAATGCGACTGATAAGAGCTGAGCTGTCTCCAGCTGCCTATGAGAGAGGGTTTGTGCTGGGCCAGCTGTTTTCTTTGGTGAGAGCAAAGAAGCCGTTTATCAGCCGGCGGGAAGGCGATCGTGCGGCCAGAAAGAAAGACTGGACTATGAAAGTGTCATCTGAATGTAGTAGTTCTTGAAAAATAGAACCTCTTTGTGATTTGTAAAACCCCTTGGGGTTAGAAAAAGCCTGCCTATGTAAACCGCCTTGAATTAAAGTCAAAGGAGCAATCTAATGACCAAGAAAGGCGGTATATAAATACCAGTATTATTATTATTTATTATGATGATGATTGTCAAGATCTTGGGCTGTACATATGTGGAAGGGCCATGTTGAATAGTGGGAGCCTTTATTATTTATTATTTTATTTGAAGAATTTAGACCCCCGCCTTTCCCATGCCGAAGCAAATGCCCAAGGTGACTTACAGAGAACAACAAAATACAATGTGACCACAATAAGTAAAATACATTAAAACAACGACAGCATTAAACATTAACGGGAACACCGGGAGTGAACAAGAATGACGCGAGACCCAATTCTCCATATCAAGTCATTTGGAGGGTGGGAAAACAATTGACCAGGGGAGTGAACAAACTATGACAATATACCAGAGGGACAGAGAGCGGACAGCCAACCATCATCCATAGGCCAGACGAAAGAGGTATGATTTGATCCCGCTCCAAAAGGCCACGAGGGAGTGTGTCATTCTTAATTCTTCTGGGAGGGAATTCCATATTTGTGGAGCTGTTACAGATAAGGCTCGTCCCTGAGCTGCCGTTCCTAATGCGAATATTAGAGACGAATGATCACTGGTGTGTTCATTCCTTGAAGAAAAATATTGGTCTGTCAAATATTCTTGAGCTAAGGGAAGAGGAAGGTGGGTGTGTAATTTGTGTGCATGTAAGAGACAATCTTTGTTGGAGGTGAATGGTATAGTTATAATAATTGATGGTATAGTTGATGGTATAGTTAAAAAGCACATGCAGGACTGAGTGTTGAATATGGAGTAACTGACTGATCTCTACAGAGGGATGAGTTTGCATTGTACTAATTTCTTTCTTTCTGTAAGATAAAAACTGCATTGAGGATTTGTTCCTGTGCCTGAGATTAATGGGAATGGATCAACCAATGGTTTCTTCTTCATTAAGAAATCTGCCTCCGACTCAGCATTCATGAACATAAATCCCCGATGAACACAGAGTGGGGCAGACCTCATGACTCATCAGGATTTCTGTGTATTTATAAACCATTCTACAGTGACTCACCAAAAATGCCCAAGCATCCATCTTGCTATGACAGCATAAGTAATCCTTAGAACTCTCATGAATGAAGCAGTACCATCTGAAACTTTAAACACAGCTTCCTGATTAAAATTAAAGCCTCAGACTTTTGAAAGTTGTTAATGTCAAAATAGGGCTTATGCCAAGACGCTCCACTTGGAATTACAGCATCATCAGGAGTCAGGATTGCAGTCCAACTGAAGCAACAATTATGTTGATGAACTTAGCAACAACTAGCCTTTTTACCCTGGCATGACTCATTTCAGACCAGGCCTTTTGGGATCTGGGTTCACTGAATTTGGATCAGATCAAATTTAGATTTTGATCCAAATGAATTTAGATTAGATTCTAGTCCGGTGTTCTTCAGCATTGGGGTCAGGACCTCAATGTGGTCATGAAGCTGCCATTGTGGGGTTGCAGCAACTCACAGGAATGGAAGTGGTTGAAGTTCACGGACAAGCAGGTAAAGGGGGATGCATCTGGAGTACACCTTCAGGTACCAGGAAATTGTGTCCAGTCCTGCTCAGGTTCTTAGCAATTGTGCTAAAATAGTTTTCATTGGTGCCAACGCTTCAGGGTCACTTTTTTGGCTCTCTCTAATAAGAATATTTGATTAATATATCAATAAGAATATACAGTGAACAGTGAAGGGAGGGTATTTTGGGATCAGGGGGTGGGTTCGGGGAGGGGTTAGGATCAGTAGTGTCATTCACAAACGAGCCGCCGGAATGCAAGGCGGGACTTACTGCTTGATTGACAGGCAGTCCGTGACGCGTCGCTGCCTGCCCGCCCACTGCGGGGGCTCCCTCTGGGTGGCGCGCCCCTCCGCGGCTCGCCTAGGCACCCAGCGCACCCCCCAGGCAAGCGGGCACCCCCTCCAAAGCCAGGGGTGCCCGCGCAGCTGTCGGGCAGGCAGCGACGCATCACAAACGGCCAGCCAATCAGGCGGTAAGTCCCGCCTCGCGTTCCGGTGGCTCGTTTGTGAATGACACTACTGGTTAGGATCAACAGTGGGGTCCCCAGCCTCATACTTTATTTATTTATATATTGGGATCGTGGCACAAAAAAGGTGGAAGACCACTAATCTCATCTATCTAGTTTACTCTTTGCCACAAAGTTATAACATCGTTCCTATGTGCCTGAGCAGAAGTCTGGAGAACCTGCTGCTTCAGATACAGGTGTGCCCTGGTTTCCACAGATTCCAACCAGCTGCCCCAAACTTTCAGCTCATGCCCCAGGTAGTATATACATGTAAAGTGGCAGGCAGTTTGGAGGGCACACTCAGAGGCAGATCTAAGGGAGGGCAAAGCTCTATGTTTTGCAAGAAGCCTTACCTTGCAGTGGAAATCACTCCTCTCCTGCACCGTTTTAGCCAATCCTCACAGGGAACAGCAACATCTTGGCGTTGCTTACTGGCTACAGCAGCAAGGGAAAGGAGGGATTTACATGACAGGGTAAGGCTCCTTGCAACACTTAGAGCTTTGCCGTCCCTGTAGATCCGCCTCTGAGCACACTCTGCAGCTAGGTCTGTAGACTTCTCCAGCCTCCAAGTGCAGGCACCTGTTGATGATGTCATTGACTTGCCCCAGGTCCTAGGGAGCCAATCAGCACGCACACCGGAGTCTTAATTCATTGTCTCAGCATGCAAACACAAAACGAGGGAAGGTTTTCTGTAAAGGCCCAAGAGGCCCATTCACACAAGGGAAAGCATATGCATACCCTGAAGCTCTCTTCTCTTCTAGATGCAGGCAAATACACGTTACAGAACGAAGCAAAACATCTCAGTCCAGGAGAAGGAAACCACATTTCCAAGGTCTCATTTTGGCAGCCGCTATAAATGTCTAACCCTTGTATCCAGAGCCTGAAAATTGCCTTCTTTGTGTGATTCATAGCTTGTTGATTCAGAATAGCCTTTTGGATGGAACCATCCCCCACGGTGCCACAGATCATTAGGTAGGGAGCCAGCCGAAGAGCAGAATGTGCCAGCTCAGTTTATTAGAAAGGCTCATAATTCAGAGGACCAATAAAGGAAAGGGAAAAAAAAAACATAAAACCTGAAACTTACTGGGGAATGGGTTTGGTTCAACCAGGAGTGGATTGCAGCTTTGTTAGCTCGATTTTCTCTGCAGGAAGTCCAGGTTTTGAAGGAAAGAACTTTCTCAACAAAATAACTGGGCTGGTTCAGCAATGTTCTGAAGAAGTCCCACTGATGTCTAGCATCAGGTTTTTGGGAACAAGGCTGAAGTTGAGGACACAATCCTAACCTGGAATTAGGCCGGCACAGTTAGGCTAGCAAAGTTTGCCCAGCCGAAGGGCCACCGTAAAGCGCATTTGTACCATTCTCAGAGTCAGGGAGGATGGTGCAGGTCTGTGTGCTGGCCTCTCTGACTCTGAGAGTGGCCCAGACATACTTTACGGTGTCCCTTGTGCTGGCCTAACTGTGCTGGCCTAACTCCAGGTTAGGATTGCATCCTCAATGTTTGTTGGAGGCTGGCATTGCAAGTCAATGGGCTCTCAGCTCAGGAAAGACCCAGGGACGAATGGAGGCCGGAGTACGCCCATGGCAGGGCATGAAATCGTGCCCCCAGGATGTCACCCTGCCCCCATGCATTGCCCCGCCATGCCTCCCTGCACCCGGAATAGCTCTATTTTGGAGTGAAATGGAGGCAAGGGAGGGCGGGCGGGCCGAACGGTTTCCTCCACGGACTCCGCGCAATGGCGCCCCACCGCCCCGCCACTGCTCGACACCCATGGCTCGCGCCACCCCAGGCTACAGGGTAAATACACCTCTGTGAAGACCTGACAGCAAGTTGGGGACCGGAGAGAAGCAGTGTCATAAAAGCCAAGCAAACGTTCAGGATCCAGATGCAAAGTATTGAAAGGATGGGCAGCAAATGCTCCTTCTCCCAAGACCTTATTTCTTTCTATGAGTGGGATCTGCCACGTTTTTTTGCATGGAGTGATAGCCAAGCCACTGGCAGGAAGATGGAAACGATATGTGTGGGCAGGGCAGGTTCCAGACATTGTCTGGCCGCTTGGCTGCTATGAACTGGCCCTTGAGGCTGAAGAGTTTGGCCATGAGTGCTCTGGCAGGAAAGGAGGTTGTCCATGAGCCCAGTTAATTCTGCTCTCACTGAAATATCCAGGGTCAAGCGATCCACTGCAACATGAAGGTCACTTCTTAGTTGACAGCTGTGGGTGGAAATACAGCTGCCTGCCTCTCCAGACGCACAGCTGCTGCAGCTGCTCTCAGTGTGCCCATGTCCTTCTACAGTGTTACCAACATGAATGAGTCACGCTGGCTCTCGGTGTTGTAAACCAGTCGCAATCGCAGCCGCCCTCGGAAGGCTTGGCATCGGGGAAAGAACGCAACCTGTTAAATGCTTTCCAATGTGTTAAGAGCCTGGGAGACGGTTTCACGGTCTCCATGTGGCTCTTTCGTATTGACAACATCACACTTTGAGGTGAGACATGGAAAATGAGAGACACCCCCCCCCCCCGTGCAGTGCAGATCTTCAGGGGTTCCAAAGGTTTTGTCCGTCATCTCTCTTCTTTTGCCTTTTGCTTCTTTTCTTTTCTAGCGACACCAAGAGAGAAGAAACGAAGAGCATAAGAAGTGTGTTGCTGCATCAGACGCACTATAGTATTATATTAAGGGTGCAATCCAATGCCCTGCGTTCGGCCGACATCGGCTGAGCTGCCTCCGGCTGCCTTGTGAGAGGGGGAGTTGTGCCGAAGTCAGCTGCTTCTCTGGTGGGAGTAGAGAAGCTGCTTATCAGCCAGCAAGAAGACAAATGGATGGCCAGAAAGGACTAAATCAAGAAAGATCCATCTGTATGTGTGTAGTTCTTGGAAGATAGAACGTTTCTGTAAAAATTGTAAAAACCTTCGGATTTCTGAATAAAGTCTGCCTATGTAAACCACCTTGAGTTATAGTCATTATCGAAATCTGGTGACCTAAGAAAGGCGGTATATAAATACAAGTATCATCATCATCATCATCATCATCATCATCATCATCATCATCATCATTATTATTATTATTATATTAAGGGCGCAATCTAGTTGTGTTATTCTGCCGGAACGCTGGGCGGGACATCCGGGTGATCAACAGCCCGCCCGTCGCATTCTGCAGTGTTACGCCGTTTGCGTAACGTACGCAAGCGGCGTAATTGGTAAACGCCCAGCGTTCTGGCAGAATAACACCACTGGCGCAATCCAATGCCCTGCATTCGGCCGACATTGGCTGCTAGTGTTGGCTGACTGGCAGCAGCACGGGCGTGAGAGTGCCAACTGGCGCCCTCGCGTCAGTGCTGATGCCATTGGGCCAATGCTCGCAGCAGCAGCAGCAGCAGCCCAAGGGCACTGGCCAAAGTTCAGCTGGCCCAAGAGCAGTTCTGGGCAGGGGGAGGGCAGGAAGGGGAAGCAGTTCTGGGCGGGCCAGGAGGCATGCTGGCAAGGGAGGAGGGCAGAGCTGGGATGTGGCCACTATCCAAGCTCCTGTACCAGGCCGTGCGGCCCCGATTCGAGTTACATGGCTTGCTCAGAGGTGCAACTGCTAACCAGCAGGCACAGATCCGAGCAGGCCCATCAGGGCTACTGGCACCTACCCTGAGGGTACAAACATGGTGCCCTTGCCCCAAGAAGGCTCCTGCCTGCTCCAACTTGGATACAGTGCAGACCTGCTGGCATTGCCATTCCGGTGCAATTCAGGATTGTGCCCAAGGAATATGGCTATACTTCTTTTTAACGGGGGGAGTTAATATAGAAATAAATCAATACATGGTTCCTGTTCCCAAAGGGCTCACACATGGAAAAAAAAATAGAGAGCAGACACCAGCCACAGTCATGGGAAACGATGCCATGCTGGGGCCAAGTGGGACAGTTGCTCTCCCCTTGCTAAATATAAGAGGACACCACTTGAATAAGTGCCTCTTGGCCCAAGTAGCAGTGTCCAAGGGATCCTTAGTGTAGCACTTAAGAGCGGAATCCAGCTCATTGGGTATAACCATTGCTCCCAACTCTACACTTCCGATTGTTCCTCTCTTTCCCTATTTAAAATTTGTTTCTCCATTACACGTTTTAATTAATGATGCTTCTGAAATTCTGGTCATGTAATTCATCTGTGCTAAGTATAGAGTTGGCTGGGCTGGCACGGAGGCTCGCACCTGCCTGGGTGGACCAGATCCGGATCCTGCGCCAATGGGGTAAGTTTGATCTGGGTGGGAGAGGGTGGTTGGAGAGCATTCTGGGGTGTGGAGGGGGTATTTTTAGGAGCGGAGGGTAGAATGGGAGGAGAATCAGGTCTGGGAGGGGGGCTGGATTGGCAGCAGCAGTGCACACTGAATCCTAACCCCCAATTCCCAGACTTTACAGTCTTACACAGGCTGGGCAGATTTGCACTAGCTAAATAGCTGGCACAGATCCGAGGAGCACCATGGGGGGAGGTACAGATCGAAACAGGTCAAGGGGAAATATCCTCTTACTTCCAGCTTCCCCTAACCTGCACTGGATACAGCACAGGCCTCTGTAACCTCTCTGTTCCACTGCAGGTTAGGATTGGGCTGCTATGAACCAAAGATGAATGACTTTAGTGCAACTGTGGGCGCAATCCTAAACTGAGTTAGGCCAGCATAAGTTTGGCCAGCACAAGGGACACGGTAAAGTATGTTTGGACCACTCTCAGAATCAGAGAGGCCAGCACACAGATGTGCGCCATCCTCCCTGACTCCGAGAGTGGTCTAAACACACTTTATGATGGCCCTTGGGCCGGCCAAACTTTGCTGGCTTAGCTTATGCCGGCCTAACTCCAGTTTAGGATTGCACTCTAAATTTTGAAAGACTATTTGAGCCAAGCAGCACTTTGAAGCATTGAAGCAGGCTGATGCACACAATGCCAACACAATAATGTTTATTCAAAGGTGAGATCACTCCCTATGTGATCAATAGTAAAATGAAGAAGAAGAAGAAGAAGAAGAAGAAGAAGAAGAAGAAGAAGAAGACGACGACGACGACGACGACGACGACGACGACAAAAGAAGACATGCCAATTTTTTTTCTTTTTCTTTTTTCACCTTGAATTCCTCACACACCTGGGGTTGACTTTGCACTTATTCTATCAATAGAATCTCCCGCTTTTCCTTGGGGAGGTAGAGATATCAGAAACACTGAACTATACAGAAAATGTAGTTGTTCCTAAACTGCTGATGTTAATGGGCGTATGCAGGCAACCTCTTATTCGTCCAGAGGCAGATCTAAGGGAGGGCAAAGCTCTAAGTTTTGCAAGAAGCCTTACCTTGCAGTGGAAATCACTCCTCTCCTGCACCGTTTTAGCCAATCCTCACAGGGAAAAGCAACATCTTGGCGTTGCTTACTGGCTACAGCAGCAAGGGAGAGGAGGGATTTACATGACAGGGTAAGGCTCCTTGCAAAACTTAGAGCTCTGCCCTCCCTGTAGATCCGCCCAGTGGTGTCATCTACTCTCTTACAGATGGAACGCTGGGCGGGTCTTAGCGTGATCGGCAGCCCGTCGACTCACTTCCGCTTTCTTCGTGCTCCCCGTGCGGCTTTCCCTCGCCTCGGAGGGAGCGCCTGCTCACCAGGGGGTATGGGTGGGGGGCGCCGGGTGCCTGGGCGAGCAGGTGCCCCCTCCGAGGCGAGGGAAAGCCGCGCAGGGAGCACGAAGAAAGCGGAAGTGAGTCGACGGGCTGTCGATCACTCTAAGTCCCGCCCAGCGTTCCGTCTGCAAGAGAGTAGATGAAACCACTGGATCCGCCTCTGTATTCGTCTATTTTGGCCTTTTTCTGTAGTGTTGCTACTCTGGGTTATTCACTAGGAAATCCTCCCCCCAAGGTACCTTTGCCTTAGGATGAATTTTCAGGCAGCCCAATCCTAAGCAGCGCTGGCATAGCAAGGCCAGCATTGCAGGGCTGTATCCTAAGTAGGATGTATACAGCAGGAGGCAGCAGCAGCACAGCGCAGGGCAAGGGGAGGTTTTCCCCTTCCACCTAGGTAAGGCCCGGCCAGCCCTATGGGGCTGCTCGGATCTGCCCCTGATGATTTGCAGGTGCAGGTGAACGTGCACAGCAGTGGCCTGAATTGGGACTGCCCTAGCTGGGGACGGGGCTTAGGATTTGGTGCGACGGCTGTCATCTGTTGCCGCCCCATCGCTGCCCACTGCACTGCACCGTTACACCCCTGGCACGCCCCTGACATGATGTCCACAATGTCCTGCGCCAACCCAGCACCACCGGTGCTCGACCGGTGCACAACTGGCGTAGCCGACAGTTGCGGCGGTGGCCGTGCGCTGGGGCTTCGGCTTGCACCGGTCCAGCGCCCATTTCACTGGTGCAGACACACCTGGCGGCTCATTAGCAACACCACTGGACTGGCGTAAGAGTGCAGCGCCAGTGCAGCCCAACGATAGGATTGCACTCTCGGTTGAAAATACATGTGCATTGCAGGGAGCGTCAAGGCAACCAAAGTTGACAAGCTGGTGTCACCTCATTTGGCGGACTGTACGATTGAGTTGGGAGTCTCCCATGGGAGGCTGAACGCAGAAGACGGCACCTCTGCAGAGGAGTGTGAAGGAATGCAGAGGAAGCAGCTGGCAAGAAGTGGAGAAGAGCTGGAGAACCGGTCTGAGGTGTGATGTAGACCTGCCTGCAACAGCTTGGAAAGGGCTGGCAAACTGGAACGATGCCTGCACTACGAAGGGAAGCATCTGGAGAACTGGAGGGTTCTGTGAGTCTCTCTCATGGAACTGTACTTATAAAAACCCCATTGAAAAATGGAATTCATGACCAGATTGCCAATGTGAACTGCCTTGAATCTATGTGAAAGGCAGTCAGTGGTGTCATCCGGCAACAAGCTGCCGGAACGCTAGGCGGGACTTACCGCCTGATTTGCTGCCCGTCCGTGATGTGTCGCCGACTGCCCGCACATCGCGCAGGCACCCCTGGCTTTGGAGGGGGTGCCTGCTTGCCTGGGGGGGCACCAGGTGCCTGGGCAAGCAGCAGAGGGGCACGCCAACCGGAGGGAGCCCGCGCGGCGGGCAGGCAGGCAGCGACACGTCACGGACAGCCTGTCAATCAAGCGATAAGTCCCGCCTAGTGTTCCGGCAGCTCATTGCCGGATGACACTACAGAAGGCAGTGTATAAATGTCGGGCGCCCCCACAGCTGCCCATCTTACCTGGCCTGGCCAGTCCTGTAGCAGGGGGTGGCCAGACTGGGGGCTGTGGCCAGAACAGCAGGACAGGCCGGGCCTGGGGAAGCCGACTTTGCGCTGGGCACGTGCCAGCCGATTGGTGTCTCAGGCGGGAAGCCCGCCCCCTCCATGCCTAGTGATGTGAGCGAGGTGCTGGCTGGAGGGCAGGCCCTGGGTGCATGTGCACCCGGTGGGGCAACTGGGCTGATGCCGAGCTGGGTACACCGGGATCAGCCAAGCTTGCAGTGAGGCGAGCCCTGTGGGTTCGGCCCCAGGCCAGAGGGGGACACAGCGACCTTGTCCCGGCCCCGACGGGGGATCCCGGGGCGGCAGGACCAGGGTGATCGCGTCCGGTCGGCCCCGCCCCGGAGCGCCCACCCCAACTACCATGTATGGGGTGGGGACAGGGTGGGGCAACCTGCCAAGGCCAGGGATTGGGCCCCAGTCTCTGCACTCTCCCTCAGAGGCTTGTCAGCCCCATGATGAGGGCGGAGCCCAGGGAAATGGGGGAAGGGGAAGGGGCAGGGGCAGGGGAAAGCCCATAAAAGCCAGGTGTGCCAGTGGAGGGGGAAGGTGGGCGAGGCCTGTGGCTGCTGAGAGCAATTGGCTGGTCGGAGAGTCGAGCCAGGGTGGAGCAGCCCAGCCCCGTGGGGGTGGGGAAGACAGCGAAATGGAGTGGTACGCAACGGGCGGGCTGCCGCTCACCCGTTCCTCCCGCCCAGCGTTCCGGCTGCATGACGCCGCAGGAGCAGCCCAAGGCCAAGGCCAAGGCCAAACAACTGAGGCACACTTTAAGCCGGCAGGAGCGCCTGGGGCTCAGGCATAGGGACCGACAGGCAGAAGTCCCACTGGGGCAGTGTCCCCACCAGGCCCGCCCCGGACAATAAAAAAAACAAATAAAAATCCAACTAGGAGCTGCATACACAGCTTGACTTCTACAAGCCTCTTTTCACAAGGTCCTTTTTAGCCTCACACCTGTTCCTCGTGGCAAGATCCACAAATCCCAGAGAGAAACCCACTCCTGTTAGTCCTATACAAGGGAAAATGTCAGTGTGCATGCGTTTGTGTCACATGGCCTGAGGTGTTTTCTGAGTCCGAGCGGGAGAAATTCTGGACTTCTGCCATGGCTGAATCACATCCTGGGAGTGAATTATTGACCAAACCATCAGATTATCAGAGAATAATTAGATTTATGGTCAATGTTCCGATTGATCAAGAGGGTTGGCTTGTAGTTAAATTAATGACCGTCTGATTAGGCACCTTTTAATTAAAAGAGGGCTGTTAATGCCCTATCATATTGAGCCAAGCGTGCAGAAAAAACATATGGATTGGTGCCTGAAACTCTCAATCAAAAAATGCTTATTGGCCACTACTGATGAAAGGCCACTTATAGGGTTGACTGGAGAGCTTATCTGGCAGTGCTGCAATAGAAAAGCAAAGGACATCTGGGGTGGCTGATGAAGAATGAAGAATGGGGACGCTGGGCGGGACGTACGCATGATTGGCTGCCCGTCCGTTCCGTTCCGCTGCTGCCTGGCCTCAGTGGGGCGCCTGCTCACCAGGGGGGACGGGTGGGGGGTGAGCAGCGGTGGGGTGCGCCAACCGGGGGCAGCCCCCCCCCCGAGGCCAAGGCAGCCGCGGAACGGAACGGACAGGCTGCCAATCACACGTAAGTCCCGCCCAGCGTTCCTGTTCTTCATTACCAGATGACATCACTGGTCGCGCCCCACCAAGTGGGCCCTGACCCACAGTCTGAGTAACAGTGGCTTATTCCATTCATACTGTGGAACTCGTGACCTGTCCAGGGTCCTGAACGTGTCCTGAAGTTTTCTGGTTGTCCTGACTCTGCCTGATTGCTTCCTGTTCTCACCCCTGTCCTTGACTCCCAATTTGACCCTTTACCTTCCTGGTGTCTGTAGTCAATGCTATCCCAGGGGGATGCAGCAGCCATCATTTTTGTGTGTTCAATTGGACACTCAGCAGCCTAGTGGGACTTTGGGGGTGCTTGTCCACTTCTTTTCATCTCTTTCTGCATATTCCGCAAAGCGGCAGTTTTATTTTCACAAAGGGTCATGTCCTGGTCATTGATCTCTGCTCTGCCCATGCAGCTGACTTGCCCATTTAGGAAACATCTTCACTCATTAGGGGAAAAAACGACATGGTTGTGCCAAGGTCCATGGCCATTCAGTCTTAGTGCTCGGACCACTCAAATTCAGAGCATAGCAATTCGTTCCTTTCTGCTAGACAGCTATTTGGGAGGCTCCCTGCTTTGTCAGATGCACTGGGTTATAAATACAAAATGTATCAGACTTCCTTTCAAAGGTGGCAAGGGTGATGATTTAGCTAGTAGTTGGTCCCCTATGATTGGGACAAGTCAATTGCATGATAATGTATGATGCTGTTTTTAGCTTGGGCTGTGCCAGTTCGGCAGACTGCAATCAAATGAACCTCTTAGGAAGAGGCAAGAGATGACACCATTTCCCAGTCTAAAATATGAGAAACAGAAAACCTGTTTTTTGGGGGGAAAGAGAAATTCTTATCATTCTGATAATGTTCACACACACACACACACACACACACACACACACACACACACACATCTGGTCATGCTACCAGAGATATAACAGAACAGGACAGTGACATGGCAATCATCATGACATCACTTCCAGGTTCTCCTGCGCATGAAGTTGGCCGCACTCCATCCTCCAGGGAGAACCCAGAGGTGAGTGGACGTTTGTCCCCCAGGCTCTGCCTAAGGGCAGAATCCTAACCTGGAGTTAGGCCAGCACAGTTAGGCCAGCAAAGCTTGGCCCACATAAGGGACACCGTAAAGTATGTTTGGACCACTCTCGGAGTCAGAGAAGCCAGCACACAGACGTGCGCCACTCCCCCGACTTAGTTCTCTGCGAGAGCTAGGAAAAGTTATAGAAGTTATTTTCCATTGTAGAAAAAAATGTTGAACACTTTTAAAGATGGAAGTCAGTAAGGGGCAAAAGTCACCTCTGTTTTGGAATGTTGAAGGGATGCCCCCTTGTGGTCAGGTTTCAACTTGCACTGTTATGTCAGAGCTTCTATGGAGTCTCGTTGCCTCCTGCCCTGTCACAGAAAGTGATGCCCTTGGTGTCCTCCACAGAGAGCCAACTAATCAACACAGCCTTAATCTGTTCTTGTTCCTAAGGTACCATTGATCTCTTCATTATGAGATTTCTAACAAAAAAAAAAAATCATTCTGGATGCCAATTAAATCATGTACAGGGGTAAATGTGCAGGGGTGAGGAGGGACAATTACTCTCCCCCTGCTAAATATAAGAGGAACACCACTTGAAAAAGTGCCTCTTGCCCAGTTAGCAGGGGGAATCTCTATCAACACCATCTTTTGGGCTCACTCAAAAATGTTATGGTGCTGTTTTTCAAATGAGCGGAAAATAACAGAAGAAATACTATTGCTCAGATTATTCTTCAGGGTTTAGAAAGGTAAAAATGTCTACAAAATTAATATGGAAGATTTTTCCACGGTATGACAGACCCATCACACTGGATATTCAAAAACCTTCATCTTGTTGGAAAAAAAGACACAAAAACTAGACCACAATCTTCCTTCATTAAACCAACAAAGCATCAAAAAGGTTGGAGGCAAATCAAGCAATCAACAGTATTTATATACTGCTTTTCAACCTAAGTTCACAAAGCAATTTACAGGGAAATAATAATAATAATAATAATAATAATAATAATAATAATAATAATAATAATAATAAT
>JAJKFI010000024.1:11778515-11788857 GCA_029204185.1 Lerista edwardsae
ATCAATCAATCAATCAATCAATCAATCAATCAATCAATCAATCAATCAATCAATCAATCAATCAATCAATCAATCGGTACTTATATACCACTTTTCAATACAGAAGTTCACAAAGCGGTTTACAGGCAAATAGTAATAATAAAGTTAAATGGCTCCCTGTCCCAAAGGGCTCACAATCTAAAAAAAAAAAAAAAAAAGGCAGACCACCAGCAACAGCCACTAGAAAGACACTGCGCTGGGGTGAAGAGGGGCAATTACTCCCCCCCCCTGCTAAATATAAGAGAAGCACCACTTGGAAAAGTGCCTAATGCCCAGTTAGCAGGGGTTAGCAAGCATTCCACATACTAATTGATGGTTTTGCTTTGGGGGGGGGGACATCCAGGTGTGCAAACTTGCAGGTAACTTGTTTCCCTTTCATCAGCACTCTCTGTGCGAAGTTCTTCCCATGAGCTTGTGTCTGGCACCAAGTCTGATATAACATGCTACCTTTTGCCATTCATCTATGAATGACCCCACCAGTGAGAAGATTCAAGAATAAAAGCCTCCTTTGGCTGGTTAATGTGTCGTCAGTATTCTATCCACTAAACCTCATGTGCCTTTTTTGGTTCCAGCACTCAAGGAGGTCATTTCATTGCTTTTTTTCTGAATGACTTTACTTTTTCCTTCTTCAAAACCTAGCCTGTAAATTATTACCCGTCTTACATTTAAAGCTTTTCTCGGAGGATTTCTCCCTGGCTGCTCTCACAGGCCTACCTTTAAAATTCTCTGCTCCATCGTCTGTGGAAAGCTGAAAATAGAAGGCAAATATTCAGTGCAGTCATCTATAAAGATAAAAAACGGGGAGTCCTTATGGGATGGTGTGCAGGAAAATGGATCAGTCAGAGAGAGACACAGGTTGGTATACATAAGGGCGCAATCCTACACTGCCCTGGAACAGGCAAGCCAGCGAGTATGTCCTGTCTCCAAAGCAGCTTGGGAGCAGGCAGGAGCCTCCCTCGGGCAAGGGCACATGCATGCTCTTGGCAGGTGCCAGCTGAGCCTATGGGCTCCCCAAAGAGGGAAGGATGCTGCACAGCCCAAAACCAGGCTGCGCGGCCTGGGGATGGTAGCTGGATGTGGCATGGACGTGGCCACCCCCCCCTCCGGGCCAGCCCACCCCCACCCCCAGAAGTGCCACAGGCACACAAGTGCCTGTGTGTGTTGCCTGAGCTTGGAAGTGTGCTAGTTCCAGTGGTGTCATCTACAAACAAGGAACGGGAACGCTGGGCGGGACTTCCGCGGGACTTCCGCATGATTGGCTGCCCGCCTGTCCCGTTCCGCAGCTGCCCTGGCCTTGGGGGGGGTGCCTGCTCACCGGGGGAGATGGGCGGGCAGCAGTGGGGCACGCAAACCAGGGGCAGCCCCTCTCCGAGGCCAGGGCAGCCGCGGAACGAAACGGGCAGGCTGCCAATCACGCGGAAGTCCCACCCAAGTCCCACCTAGTGTTCCCATTCCTTGTTTGTAGATGACACCACTAGCTAGTTCCCATTAGAAACTCATTTCCAATGAGGGCACTCCCTCTCGTCCTCCCCCCACCCAATCCATTACTGGACTGGTGATCTTCTCTGCATAGTTGTGGGAGTGCATGCCCCCCTTCCATCACACGTGTAACAAAGAGTGGCCCATTCATTGGCAAGGACCACATCTATCTAGGCCAGTGGTTCACAAAACTGTGGGTTGGGGCCCACTGGGGCCAATTTCAGCTGGGTTGCAAAGCATCAAGAGCTGCCATATTGAAAATATGGGAAGACGGGATGCTGGAAAGGGGGAAGGATGTGTGATTGTTTTGCTGGCGCCAGGGTCATAAATAAGCATTTCCCTTTCTGATTGACTTTGCTATTGGAAAATGGCTGAGAAATAACCCAACTGATTGCTACATTCTCAGGAAAGCAGCAGGCTCTGGTGTCACAATGATGGCACTTCCAGCCATGACATCACTTCCAGTGGGTCCCAGACAGATTGTCATTCAAAAAAGTGGGTCCTGGTGCTAAAATGTTTGAGGACCACTGGTATAAGCTATTTGTGAGCATCTCTTCCCCTGTTGTGTAGGGTAAGAATAATTGTAAGCCGCCTTGGACATCTGCCTTGGCAGAGGAAAGGCGGGGTATACATCTCTTAACTAACTAACTAACTAACTAACTAACTAACTAACTAACTAAATAAATAAATAAATAAATAAATAAATAAGAACCATGGGAGTTGGTCTCCACATGTGCAAGCATCATGAAGGGGCAGAAGGTCTGGTCGAGAGGGTTAAAGCTGCAGTAATTGCCCGGATAAGATCCGAAGCTTCCAGATAAAACCAGAAGCTTCCATGTGCGGCAGACCTCAAGAATGCAGCTGATTAGATCTGAGCCGTCTCAGCTGCCTGTGAGAGGGGGAGTTGTGCTAGACGGCCAGCTGCTCTTTGGTGAGAGCAAAGAAGCAGATTATCAGCCGGTGGAAGGCAATTGTGCAGCGAGAAAGAAGGACTGGACGATAAAAGTGCCATCTGTATGTAGTTGTTCTTGAAAGATTAGAACTTTGTTTGTGATTTGTAAAAACCCTTGTGGTTTAGAAAATGCCTATGTAAACCGCCTTGAATTAAAGTCAAAGGAACAATCTGATGACCAAGAAAGGCGGTATATAAATACCAAATGATGATGATGATGATGAAGATGATGATGATGTGTTATGTACTCTGTGGAGGAGGCAGTTCTTGCTTTGTCCACCAGGCAAAAAAAAGGGGGGGAATGACTATCCTGATAAGTGTATCACCTGGGAATTGGTGTCCTCAGCGATGCTTAATCTCTCTCTGCTCTTGAAGGGCGATGCCTCTTAAAAACTAGTTTCTCTATTTAATTTCAGAGCTCCTCTGCGGTGTAATGAAAAGCTGCCTCGTCTCTCATTACCTTCCTTTATGAACTGTGTGGCTTCCAGTCCCAGCCTCATTTCTCCGCTTTATTTTCCACCTCATTACCTGTGTGTGTTGCCTGAGCTTGGAAGTGTGCTAGTTCCCATTAGAAACTCATTTCCAAGACGCAACTGTAAAATGCAGAATCTGCTAGGTACTCTGAATGGGGCTGATGAGGGCCTCACTGGCTTGTATACAGCCCAGATCTTGGTCAGGCTTACTTAACAGTCTGCTCTTGTTTGGGCAATCATTGTTCAGATGAGCTTACGGATTGCAGAGTTTCATTGTTCAAGGCTCAGGAGCCTTCCTGGGCTATGCCCTAACAATGGTTCAGGGACTAAACAGTTCATTTGAGCCTTCGAATCATCCCTTGGGGAGTTTTGTACAGTTCTTCCAGTGCTTCAACAAAACAGAACTAACAGTGGAGAGAGACTCTGTGTGTGTGTGTGTGTGTGTGTGTGTGTGTGTGTCAGTCAGTCAGTCAGTCAGTCAGTCAACAGGTACTTATATACCGCTTTTCAACGCGAAGTTCACCAAGCGGTTTACAGGCAAATGGTAATAATAAAGTTAAATGGCTCCCTGTCCCAAAAGGGCTCACAATCTTAAAAAAAAAAAAAAAAAAAAGGCAGCCCGCCAGCAACAGCCACTAGAAGACTGTGCAGGGGTGAAGAGGGACAATTACTCTCCCCCTGCTAAATATAAGAGGAACACCACTGGAAAAAGTGCCTCTTGCCCAGTTAGCAGGGGTAACCAGTGTGTGTGTGGGGTGGGTGGGGGGGTGGGGGGGGTGTCTCCCTGTTGTGTTTTACGGGGATTGCTGGGAGACAAACACTGAAGAGATCAGGAAAGTTCAAGGAGTCCCAAAGGGTTTAAATTCCTAAACAGGGCATGACTGAGAAGCTCGTCCTAGACCAGGAGTGTCAAACTCATTTCATACACTAGGCTGAATAGCATTCATGATGCCTGCTGGGGGCTGGAAGTTATGTCATACAGCAGGAAGTGATGTCATTAAGCAGGTCATAACCAGAAATAATCACTTTTTTCTCATTTAGAAACTTATTAGCTGCAGATAGAAAAATACACAATTTTTTGATCACTTCCCCCCCCCCATGGGGCAAGCCCAATTATAATTTTTGCTGCCCTTTTAGCTGTGACACCTCAACTTTCTGACAGATAGGAAGCAGCAGGTGAGGCTGGGGAAAATTACATCTAATACTTGTACAGTTAGCATGGGAGCCCCTCAAGGGTGTGTGCTCTCTCCGCTGCTTTTCTCCCTTTATACAAATGACTGCACCTCAATGGACCCCTCTGTTAAGATCTTAAAGTTTGCAGATGATACAACCATCATTGGTCTTATTAAGGATGGTGATGAGTCTGCTTACAGACGGGAAGTTGAGCAACTTGTGGTGCAGCAGTAACAACTTAGTGCTCAACTCACAAAAAACTGTGGAGATGATAGTGGACTTTAGAAAGCATCCCCCTCCTTTACTTCCACTTTCCATCTTAAGCAGTACGGTTTCTGTGGTGGAGTCGTTCAAGTTTTTGGGTTCTGTACTCTCTCGGGACCTGAAATGCTCAACTAATATAAGTTGTATTATTAAAAAAGCTCACCAGAGATTGTATTTCCTGCGTCAACTTAGGAAATTTAACTTGCCTCGAGAGCTGCTTGTCCAATTTTACAGAGGTATTATTGAATCTGTCCTCTGTAATTCCATAACTGCTGGTTTAGCTTATGCTGGCCTAACTCAGTTTAGGATTGTGTGCCCCTAGTTATACAATTGCTGCAGTCCAAGAATGCCAATTTGCATTTCAGGAGTGTCATTTTATTATGTTAAAATGACAGCACTTCCTGCCATGACATCACTTCCAGGTTAACGACATCACTGCCGGTGGGTCCCGACACGAGTGCCATTCTAAAAAGTGGGTCCCCGTCTAAAAAGTTTGAATACCACTGTACTAGACATTCTGAACGTGAAGCTTTCCAGACAGTGAGGAAGCTGCATCTTGTTTACATGTGTGAACCTGCAACTGTGTGGATTATTAAAGGCAAAGAATTGGGAACAGCAATTCAGAGGTTCTACCCCTTGAACTGAGACAGATGAATCACCAGAAAGGAGATTCGGTTTTTAATATTCTCCAACCAACCTGGCCTCATGCGCACTTCAGTCACACAAAAGTGTCAAGTTCCATGAAAATAAACAGTGAGCATCTGCAAAAGAAAAGAAACACCAAATATGGATTGGGTAGAGGGCTGCCCTCTACCCAGCTGTTTGCCCCTATGAGATTTGGGCATTTCCTTTCCAGTCCACTGACACTCCCCCACCGCTTCCATTCATGTCACTTTCACTTTGCCTATCACTTTCACCTGTCCTAACCATCAGATCTCTGTGGTATTAAATATCTAATTCCCATCAGAGGATCTTGCCCAACAGTGAAAACCCCTGAGCGGTTCCCCAGGCAGGGGGTCAAACTGAAGAGTGTCTTCTTTCATTTTATCACAGCAGAACGAGTGACCTACATAATTTCTGTAGTCAGCAAGCGCTCGCGATACCATAGGTGGCGCTTTGAGTCCAGACAGGAGGTTGGCGCTCTCCAAAAACCAACACATCACTCAAGCGCCAGGTTCAGAGGGTCACTCCCAATTATTTTCAACGCATATGGCCGCTCAGCTTGTCTTGCACATATTTGTGCCCACAATTGGCCAGGCTCTTCGCCGACACTGAGCTAATTAGATTGGTTAGAGGCAACACAGCTAGACAAGCCAGATGTGAAATAATTAGAAGGTGTTTGCCTCTTGTGTGAATGATGGCAGCTGTTCGGTCAGGAGCCTGCAGGTGTGCTTGAGAACTGATGATTTGAAGGATGCAGCTTGTGCTACCGCCTAAGCTCTGGCCAAATGAGAAACCTGCAGGAAGACATGCGGCGGCGGCCAAATCTTCATGCATAGAGTTTTCTTCTAGTAGAGCTGGGAGCAATGGTTGGATTCAGTATTAAGGCAGCCTCATAGAATGAGCATAGGATGTAGGCACTGAGCAGCAGGACACCATTTCTCACAGTCTCTGGTGCTGATAAAATCTTCCGAAATCAGTGTGAGAAGAATTTGTTACCCCTCCTTCCGGGCTCCCTGGTTGAAGCTATACTTAACGGTAAAGGTTTCCCCACGACTGAATGGTCTAGTCATGACCGCCTGTAGGGGGTGGTGCTCATCTCCATTTCAAAGCCTGTAGAGCCGGCGTTTTGTCCGAGGACAAGCTTCCGTGGTCATGTGGCCGGCATGACTCTACGCCGTAGCGCATGGAACGCCATTCCCTTCCCACCGAAGTGGTCCCTATTTATCTACTTGCATTTTAGGTGCTTTCGAACTGCTAGGTTGGCAGGAGCTGGGACAAGCAACGGGAGCTCACTCCGTCGCACAGTCTTGAACTCCCAACCTTCCGGTCAGAAAGCCCAGCAACAGCGGATTAACTCACTGCACTACCACATCCCCTAAGCTATACTTACACCTATACAAAAGCAGACCAAACAGCTTGCAACATGGAACTCAACTTTCTTATTGATTTTAAAGACCACTTAAAGCCTAGATGCAGGGCCATATTAACCCGTGGCTGGGTCCCTAGGCTTGCAGGTATTTTGGGCCCCTCCTGCCACACTCAATTGAAGCCGCTGGTGGATGGGCAGGAAAGGTTCTCCTCCCCCCTCCTTTGCAAATAAGGCCTCTGCAGCTCCATCAATGCATCACTTTTCCCCACCTATTGCCTTGTGACAAAACACACACCCACACATCCATTTTTCCCAGGGACGAACGGAGCCCCGAGTGCGCCCATGACAGGGCAAAGAAACCGTGCCCCCAGCATGTCGCCCCGCCCCCGTGTGTCACCCAGCCACACCTCCCTGTGCCTGGAATAGCTCTATTTTGGAGCGGAACCAGTGATGTCATTCAGGGGGAACGGACCAGAACGGGCGTTCCGGATCCTAACGGGCTCCATGGCTGCTTCCGGGATTTTTTTGTTTTGTTTTTTTCAACATTTGAATTTGAACTCAAAAGTGAGTTCCTGTTCCTAAATCATTTGAATGACACCACTGAGCGGAACGGATGTGAGGGGGGCTGGGGGGGGCCAGACAGCGCACGTGTTACTCCGTGGACTCCGTGCAATGGCGCCCCGCCGCTGCCGGCGCCCATGGCTCGCGCCACCCTGGGCTATACCCTTCCTCCGGCTCTGATTTTTGCAGCCAACCCCCAACCTTAGGCAATCCAGCCCCAGCTGGGCTTTTCCTCACAAATGGATATAGACTTGCATGGAAGCTTCCCACCCACCTCCACTCCTAAAAGAGCAGAAACACAGGCAGAAATCTGAGGGGCAAGAAAGGCACTTCTACGTTGTTCCCAAAAGGGGAAAACACAACTCACAAATGGACCCAGGCTTGCAGAGCTCCCAAGGATTTGCAAGGTCGGGCTTGCTGTAGTCTTCTGCTTGCTGGCTGGGTTGCTGGGCCAGATGGGGAGTCCTCAAGGGCTGGATCTGGACATCCATGTACTAGGCTGATGCCCAGACATGCCATCTTGATGGGCTGATGTGTGCTTCAGCCTATTTAGCCTAATGGATAATACAGCCCTGCCTAGATGTTCAGCTGTACATGGCTATTCATTACTGCCCCCCCCCGACAAAAGGCAGCACCCAGTTTTATGGTTTTCTTCATACAAATTAACACATACATATTCAAATAGAGGGACGTGGTGGCGCAGCAGGTTAAACCGCTGCTGCTGGGCTTTCCGACCAGAAGGTTGGCAGTTCAACACTGCGTGATGGAGTGAGCTCCCGTTGCTTGTCCCAGCTCCTGCCAACATAGCAGTTCGCAATCACCTAAATGCAGGTAGATACATAGGGACCACTTCAGTGGGAAGGTACCAGTGTTCTGTGTGCTACATCATAGAGTCATGCCGGCCACATGACCACGGAAGCTTGTCCTCGGACAAAACGCCGGCTCTACAGGCTTTGAAACGGAGATGAGCACCGCCCCCTATAGTTGGTCACGAGGTGAAAAGCGGAGTGCCCCAAGGATCTGTCTTGGGGCCCGTGCTTTTCAACTTGTTCATAAATGACCTGGAGATAGGGATAAGCAGTGAGGTGACCAAGTTTGCGGATGACACAAAAGTTTTCCAGGTGGTGAAGACCAGAAGGGATTGTGAAGAGCTCCAGAAGGATCTCTCCATGTTGGGGGAATGGGCAGCAAAACAGCAGATGCGTTTCAACGTAGACAAGTGTAAAGTGTAAAGTGACAAGAGTAAAGTGATGCACATTGGGGCAAAAAACCAAAACTTCACCTATAGGCTAATGGGTTCTGAGCTGTCTGTGACAGCTCAAGAGAGAGATCTTGGGGTGCTGGTGGACAATTCAATGAAGGTATCGACCCAGTGTGCGGCAGCAATTAAGAAGGCCAATTCCATGCTCAGGGTCATTAATAAAGGAGTTGAGAATAAAACAGCCAATATTATCATGCCATTGTACAAATCGATGGTAAGGCCACACCTGGAATATTGTGTGCAGTTCTGGTTGCCGCACCTCAAAAAGGACATAGTGGAGCTGGAAAAGGTGCAGAAGAGAGCGACAAAAATGATTACGGGGCTGGGGCACCTCCCTTATGAAGAAAGACTGCAGCGTTTGGGGCTCTTCAGCCTAGGAAAAAAGGCTCCTGAGAGGGGATATGACTGAGACATACAAAATTATGCACGGAAGGGATAGAGTCGATAAGAACATAAGAACATACATAAGAGTATCTGTGATACTCCTCCACCCTCCTCTTCCCCTAGGGATGAGGAGTTCCGAACCAGATGCCACTCAGCTCCTGTCGAATTTCCCCCAGATAAAGGGATGTTCTTTTCCCTCTCTCAAAACACCAGAACTAGGGGACATCCACTAAAACCATCATGCCCCCCCCCCGGACACACTCAAAACTGACGGTGGGCTCCTGCTCTCAGAGTCACTGTGAGTTGTTTCGGGGTCAGGGTCGGTCTGTGGGTGGAGTGGGTCTGATCCTGGCACTGTCCTCCCGGGACCCCTGGTTGCCAGGCCCCTGATTGTGCTGAGGAGGGGAGGTGGGGAGGCCTTGCCTTGGTGGCCTCTCTGCCCCGGGTGGTTCAGGGGTCCTGGGTGCCGCCTCTCCCCTTGGCACATCTGCCCTGGGTCCGGGGGTGATCACCAGGTAGGGCGGCACCGGCCCTCGCCACCCCCAGCCAAGAGAGGGCAGTATGGGGAGGCTGGTGCCCGGGGCATCCTGTGCTTGCCCCCTGCCTGGAGCGCTCGGCTCTGGCCTGTTGCCCCGCTGGGGTGTCCCCCCGAAGGAGGTCATCTGGGGAGGAGGGTGGCCAGCCCCCACAGAGCCCTCGAGTGCCGGACCTTCACCCAGCCCCAAGGAGTGACTGCCCACCTCCCCGGCCAAGCTCCTTATGAGCTCTGGCCGGGAGAGCTGAAGCCACGCCCCTTCTGGCAAGATCTCACATGCGAGATCTTGAGAGACTTTGGGCCAGAGAGGGTAATCACTGGCCGACTCGCCTCCCTCTTCGGGCGGCTTGAGCCTGGCTGTGGCGTGGCTCCTTGGTGCGGTGTCCCGGGGAGCCGGCAAGGTGGGCGTTGAGCCCAGCCGCAGCCCCGTGCCGCCTCCACTGCCAGCCACCCATCCCAGGTGAGTGTCTTTGGCGAGCGGGGGGGGCGTGGTGCGTGGCCACCACCGACACCCACCACAAGTTGGTCCCAACCCACAGTTTGAGAACCCACTGGTTTAACTGATAGGCCAAAGAATGCAAGATGGCTACCAAAAAAAATCAAGTTGTAAGACATTGACTCATGGATTATTCTCTGAAAGAAGGGCTCCAAGCATTCTAAGTGCATCTCTGCATTTATAGAACATACAATAGGCAACTGTTGCACTTCTACTTCTGGGCAGAAGATTTAGTCGAGAGGGTTAATGCCTCCGTTTGCCTGAAGATAAGAGCTGAAGATCTGAAGGTCACCAGTTCGGGACAACCGGAGGTCTCTGTGAGCGGCAGACCTTGTAAATTGCGACTGATTAACAGCTGAGCTTCGGCTGCCTCGTGTGAGGGGGAGTTGTGCCGAAGTAAGCTGCTTCTTTGGTGGGAGCAGGGAAGCTGTTTATCAGCCAGCAAGAAGACAAACAGGTGGCCAGAAAGAAGGACTAAATCCAGAAAGATCCATCTCTATGTGTATAGTTCTTGGAAGATAGAACATTTCTGTAAAAATTTTAAAAACCTTTGGGTTTCTGAATAAAGTCTGCCTATGTAAACCGCCTTGAGTTATAGTCATTAGAGAAATCTGATGACCTAAGAAAGGCGGTATATAAATACAAGTATTATTATTATTATTATTATTATTATTATTATTATTATTATTATTA
>JAJKFI010000024.1:11789708-11804998 GCA_029204185.1 Lerista edwardsae
TAGTAGTAGTAGTAGTAGTAGTAGTAGTAGTAGTAGTAGTAGTAGTAGTAGTATTTATATGCCACCTTTCTTGGTCATCAGATTGCTCCTTTGACTTTAATTCAAGGCGGTTTACATAGGCAGGCATTTTCTAAACCACAAGGGTTTTTACAAATCACAAACAAGGTTCTAATCTCACAAGAACAGCTACATGCAGATGACACTTTCATCATCCAGTCCTTCTTTCTAGCCGCACAATTGCCTTCCGCCGGCTGATAAACTGCTTCTTTGCTCTCACCAAAGAGCAGCTGGCCCAGCACAACTCCCCTCTCACAGGCAGCTGAGACAGCTCAGATCTTATCAGCCGCACTCTTGAGGTCTGCCTCACATGGAAGCTTCTGGAGTTCTCAAACTGGCGACCTTCGGATCTTATCTTCGGGCATTACTGCACTTTTAACCCTCTCGACTAGACCTTCTGCCCTTTAAAAGGGGGAGGAGCACCATGCCAACCCGCCCTTCCACCATTTAGTGTGGCAGGAGCTTTCCTGAAGAGTTTCAGAGGGGGCCCCAAATACCTGAAAGCCGAGGGGCCCAGCATTGGTTAACACGGCCCTGGCCTGGGGCATTCATGCACCCTTCCCTGGCACAGCCACAGGGCACGTGCCCCTCAGGCTCCACCCAAGTAACACCTCTGTCTGAGTATCCATATGAGCTTTCTTCTAGTAGAGCTGGGAGCAATGGTTGGATTCAGTATTAAGGCAGCCTCATAGAATGTAGGCACTGAGCAGCAGGACACCATTTCCAAAAATGAGTCATAGCCCCATCGAAGTCAATACCAGCCAATACATGAGCATAAAAATTAAGCTGTGTAGATTTTGTGAGTTTACAAGCAGACAATTGTTTTTTACAGCGGTAATTTCAGCTACATCATATTGACACCTGAACCCTTCCTGGAAGCCTGGTGGAATAAATCCATAAGAATTAAAGCAAGATCTACAGTGAGCTCAAGTAATTGAATTTGAGTGGATTGATCCCAGTAACATCAGTGGGACGATACGAGCTTAAATAGAAATCGTTTTCATTTTAACTCAGTTGTGGAATAGTGTATATTAGAAAGTGGGAATTTTGCATTTACATGTTACAGATAACATAAACATAATCTGAACTAGTTGCTCTATTGACATCTTCCTATAAACAACTCCACAAAAACGCTGAAACAGAATACATTTTAAAACACTGGTTCTCAAGCATTTTTAGCACTGGGACCCACTTTTAGAATGACAATTTGTCCAGGACTCACCAGAAATGATGTCATGGCCGGAAGTGCCGCTAATGTAGCCACACCACCAGAGTGTGCACTGCATCAAGTGGGGAGGCAGTTCCGAAGGCAGTAGTGCTATCCAGCCAATATGCTGGGCGGGACTTACGTTTGATTGGCAGTCCGCCCATTGTGTCACGCCGCGTTCCGCCGCTTTTCCGCCCACGTACCGGCTGGATAGCACTACTGTCCGAAGGTATTCTCCAGGTTCCTTTATGTTCCCTTTCCTGAATGGGGACAGAATCCTAACCTGGAGTTAGGCCGGCACAGTTAGGCTGGCACAGTTTGGCCAGCACAAGGGCCACTGTAAAGTAGTTTTGGACCACTCTCGGAGTCAGGGTGGATGGCGCATGTCTGTGTGCTGGCCTCTCTGACTCTGAGAGTGGTCCAAACACACTTTACGGTGTCTCTTGTGCCAGCCAAACGTTGCTGGCCTAACTGCGCCAGCCTAACTCCAGGTTAGGATTGCACCCTGGGTCTACTTGGAACTGTTCCAGCAACTTAGCCAGAACAAGTCAGAGTGGACCTGGATAAGCAGATCAAGCCCGGGGAGGGGGTAGGATACCAACAGTCTGCTGCCACCAACACTACCCCCTTCCTGGTCTTGAATCCCCTCCCCGCCCTACACTACACTAGTATCTGTTCCATTCCTCCCCCTCCCTGCCCTGTTCCATCCATTCTTTGCATAACCCCAGTACTGACTTACTGGATCTGGGAGTCATTGGCAGGGTGCACATGCGCTGCCTTTCACCACTTGCGACAACGCTCTGGCCGCAATAAATGTCAGATTACTAGTTCCAGCTGCTCAAGGCCCCATAGGATTGGGTCATTAATCTGACTGAAAGGGGTTTCAGAGGTTGCTGCGTTTATATGTTAGAGCCCAATCATGAAGCCTCTGTCACTGGCAGTACACTCATAATGCCTGCTCTGAGTATAGCAAATGTTCCATAAAGCACGTTCGGGGCGGGAGCATTGGGGTGGGCGGGAACGCGGCGGAACGCGGCATGACACAACGGGCGGACTGCCGCTCAAAGGTAAGTCCCGCCTAGCGTACCGGGTGAATAGCACCGCTGGGTGGGGGAGGCGGGGAGTGGGTGGAACAGGGCGGAGGGGAGGATCAGGCCTGGGAGGGGGCGGAGTCTGCCACAGCCTCTGCCACCAAATCCTGAACCCCCTACCGAGCCGGGCAGCTCGGCACAGGCCTCCTCCTCAAATATGGTTGCAGAGCCAAGTAGACCTATTGCCCCCAGCTGCCATCTCCCCAACGTAAGGGAGCAAACACTCCCTTCCCTTGAGGAGACCTCCGGTGGTATCCCGGTGACCGTAGGATCCAGTGTTCGTCATTTCAGTGCCACTGGAGACCATAAGAACATAAGAACATAAGAACATAAGAAGAGCCATGCTGGATCAGGCCAAGGGCCCATCTAGTCCAGCTTCCTGAATCTCACAGCGGCCCACCCCAGGTGCCCCAGGGAGGCAGGAGACAACAAGATGCTTGCATCCTGTTGCCACTCCCTTACACCCGGTACCTGTAGCCCACCACCTTTGTAAGGAGGTTGCACAATCCATCATTGCCTATAGCCCACAATGGATCTTTCCTCCAGAAATCGGTCTAATCCTCTCTTAAAGACATCAAGACCAGATGCCATCACCACCTCCTGTGGCAAGGAGTTCCACAGACCAGGGCGGTGCTGGGTTCAGGACTGGGATGTCAATGAATAAATACATGAATTGATTCATCCTATACACGCAATCCTATGCCTGCACTGCACCAGCGCTACGCTCTTGCACCTGTCCAGCACTGTCACAAACATGTCATCAAGCGCATCTGCGCTGGCTAGTCGGGCGCTGGACCGGTGCAAGCAGCAGCGTTGGCGCACGGGCACCGCTGCACCCGTAAGCAGCGCCAGCCTTGCACCAGTCGAGCATCAGTGGCACACAACCAATAGAAATATGACTAATCCAGAGGCAGATGTTAAGGGCACAATGGGTACATTTGCAACCCAACCTGGGTCTTAAGAACATAAAAAGAATCCTGCTGGATCAGCCGAAGTCTCATCTAGTCCAGCTTCCTGTATTTCACAGTGGCCCACCAGATGCCTCAGGGAGCACATGAGGCAACAAGATGCCTGCATCCTGTTGCTACTCCCTTGCATTTGGCATTCTGAAGTAACGTTGCACCATCCATCATGGCCTCTAGCCATATCCTTTGGGGCCATGGCAGCTGGAGAAGTCTCCTCAGGTTAAACCCGTATTGATCTCTGCATTGACTTCCGGCAATTAGTCTCCTCAGATCTGCACCAGCTATTTAGCAGGCACAGAACCATGGAGGCCAACATAGGGAGTGGGAGCTGACACTTCTTCAAATTCAGATGTGACAAGAGGATGGCAGGCAAATACCAACAGAAGGTGAAGATTACATAGCACATTGACATGGGCTTCCATCCTGAAATGCATCGAAAACGTGGCATTCCGTGGAGAGGTGCACCATGCAGATGCATTGAACGGTTCCTTTCATTGCCATGAAAAATGCAGACATGAGCAGAGCTTATGTAATGACACTTACTGTAATGAAACAAGAGGGGCATTAAAGGTTGCATAATGGGAAAACACTCATTTCCCAGAGTGGGAGGCATGAAATGGCCAACAGAGTTCAAGATGGAGGTGTTATGGCTCGACTTGGCTTTTTTCAGCAGCTGACGGTGGTGCTGGGAAAGCCCAAGGGCCAGAAATAGAGCTCCCGGGGGCCAAATCCCTTATGTGTCCCATGGGCCTTATGTTTGACTGTGACGTCCATCTCGGGGGCAGGACTGATGCCCCGAATTGGGGAGGGCTGGGGGGTGGCCTGTGGGTTCTTAGGGGGTCCAAACTGGCGCAAATAATCCTTCTCAGCCCTTGGGGGTCTTTTCACAGATGCATGCTTTATTTGGGTTAGCGCCTTCACATTCATCAGGCCCTGTTACTTCACAGGGTCCCGACATAGTTCAGAAAGAGTGGCGTCGGCGCCCCAGGCCCCCAGGCCCCCCATCTCTGTCCGTCTCTTTGGCCCAAGGGGTGGACCAAGGTTGTGTTGGCTTCTGGAAAGCGTCCTGGTGGGCGGCCTCCGCCTATGCTGCATAGGCGAGCCCCCTTAGTTGAGGCCCGGCGTTGCCACGGGGCTGGGGTCACCCATGGCAGGGTCATTGATTGGGGGCTGGACCCCATCCTACCGTGTTCCCTGTTGGTCCCAGCATCCTCTCGGGTGCAGGCGCTCCCCGATCTTGGCCTCGGTCCTCATTCTGTGCCGGGTCCCAGACCGGTACCCCCGAGGGGCAATGGGGTGTCCATCCGACCCCTTCCAGGTGTGGGTCTGGTGGCCCGTAAGGGGAGGGAGATCCTCAACCTCCCTGGGCCACCCTCTCCTCGACCTTCCAGCTAGAGAGAGAGAGACCTCTCCCCAGCGTGGCTAGGCTCCTTATGAGATGCCCAGCCGGCCGGCCAGGCCCCACCCCTTCCTGTGAGGGTGGGACTTCCCCCAGGGCCGACATCATGGGTTGGTTCATTACTAGCACCTGTGCCATCTGACTGAGGCCTTGGGAGGCCTCAGCTCGGCCTGTTCTTCCCTGGTCCAGCTGGAGCAAGCCTCTGTCCTGGCAATCCAGGCCTTGCCTAGGGTCCCTTGATGGCCTCGACCCGGCACCTTGGTCGGTCCTGGGACCCCCGTTGTGACATTGACATAATGCCTGAACCTTCAATTCAGGCTAGAAAAAAAATGGCCATAAGTGCACTTGAGCATCAGTAGTAATATACTCTAGTACGACAAGGCTGTATACTGTCACCCTGATTATTTAATTTATATGCAGAGTACATCATGAGAAAGGCTGGGCTGGATGATTCACAAGCTGGAATCAAGATTGCTGGGAGAAATAACAACCTCAGATACGCAGACGACACCACTCTAATGGCAGAAAGTGAGGAAGACCTCAAGAACCTTCTGATGAGGGTGAAAGAGGAAAGTGCCAAAATTGGCTTGAAGCTCAACATTAAAAAAACTAAGATCATGGCAACCACTCCCATCACTTCCTGGCACATAGAAGGGGAAGAAATGGAAGCAGTGACAGACTTTACTTTCCTGGGCTCTAAGATCACCGCAGATGGTGACTGCAGCCATGAAATTAAAAGACATTTACTTCTTGGGAGGAAAGCTATGGCAAACCTAGACAACTTAATCAAAAGCCGAGACATCACCCTGCCAACAAAGGTTCGCATAGTCAAAGCTATGGTTTTCCCAGTAGTCATGGATGGATGTGAGAGCTGGACCATAAGGAAGGCAGAGCGCCGAAGAATAGATGCTTTTGAATTATGGTATTGGAGAAGACTCCTGCAAGTCCCCTGGACTGCAAGGAGAGCCAATCGGTCCATCCTACAGGAAGTCAAGCCTGATTGCTCCCTGGAAGGACAAATCCTGAAGCTGAAGCTCAAGTACTTTGGCCACCTCATGAGGACTCTTTAGAAAAGACCCTCATGCTGGGAAAGATGGAAGGCAAAAGGAGAAGGGGGCGGCAGAGGATGAGATGGTTAGATAGTGTCACCGAAGCAATGAACATGAAATTGGGCGAACTCCGGAAGCTAGTGGAGGACAGGGAGGCCTGGTATGCTGTGGTCCATGGGGTCGCGAAGAGTCGGACACGACTTAGCGACTGAACAACAACAACAAAGTAATATACTCAGATCTGCCAGTTTCACGCTGGCAGTTGCCAAAGCATTCCAGGTTGCCCCCTGCAATTGCAATTTGGCAGGTGTTTATTAATTCATGCACAACCAGAGGACCCCCCCCCCAAAAGGGTCCACAATAATGGTCTGTTTTTGTTTTTTAATCAGTTCAATAAAAAATGGGCTTTTCTTCTCTAGAATGCTTTACTTGCCTTGGAATTTTCCATCCCTTTGTTCCATACAGCTGTTGTTGTTGTTGTTGTTGTTGTTTAAAAAAAACAACCTTCCTAACTCCACAATGATCTACATCTTCAATAATTCAAAACTAAAAACTCCGGTATGCATCCAACTCTAATCAGAGGGGGTGACGGAAGCAATGCTTAGCACCGCTGTGGCTTTTGAAAGTGGGCTGCGAGCTCAGCTATTTATAGCAAACCAATCTAGAAAGAAGAAAAAAAGAATACAGTGGAACTTGTAAATCTCTTTCAGACCTCACCAAATGGATGGGATTGGAGACCGATAGATCACTGGGAGCTGTAATTCAACCTGCGGGTTCTAATGAGCTCAACCATCCATCAAGATTTTGCTTTTGGTTTCGGATATTGTCTCTACCCTCTCCATTGAATGATGGCTTTGTTGTAAATCTCCCCTTGTAAATTATCCTTCTACTGAACACACTATCTTAATAGAGCTGTGGGCGATTAGAGTCCAAACAGAGGCACCGTTTATGTTTCAAGAAGAAAATAGCGCTGATCCAAAAGTGTCCGCCCAAGTTGGTTGCCCCCCTTCACTCAGAGCAAATGGGGTGTGTGCAAGAGTGAAGATGGACAACTGAGGGAGGAGCAAAGCTCAGGGCGCAATCCTAACCTGGAGTTAGGCCGGCACAGTTAGGCCAGCAAAGTTTGGCTGGCACAAGCGCCATCATAAAGTGCATTTGGACAACTCTTGGCGTCAGGGAGGATGGAGCACACCTGTGTGCTGGCCTCTCTGGCTCCGAGTGGTCCAAACATACTTTACAATGTCTTTTGTGCCAGCCAAACTTTGCTGGCCTAACTGTGCTAGCCTAACTCCAGGTTAGGATTGCGCCCTTAGCAAGGAGTTTTAAGATAATTTAGGCCCAATCCTACTGAGCCCAATACCAGCTTGTACTGCTGGCACTGGGTGTTTTAAAAGTCGTGAAAGTCACACCACCACCAGTGGTTCAAGTGTACTTCTGGTACTAAAGCCAGCAACAATTGGCATTGGGCCTCAGCACCAGGAAGACTCCTTGCTTCTGTGGCCAGCAGTAGGTATTACTTTTTACCCAGCGAGTAGTTAATGTGTGGAACTCTTTGCCACAGGAGGTGGTGATGGCATCTGGTCTAGATGCCTTTAAGAGGGGATTGGACGGATTTCTGGAGGAAAAGTCCATTGTGGGCTATAGGCAATGATGGGTTGTAACCTCCTTACATTAGTAGTAGGCTACTTCAGAGTACTGGGTGCAAGGGAGTGGCAACAGGATGCAGGCATCTTGTCTCTTGCCTCCCTGGGGCACCTGGTGGGGCCACTGTGAGATACAGGAAGCTGGACTAGATGGGCCTTGGCCTGATCCAGCAGGGCTCTTCTTATGTTCTTAGGATACAGTGGCAGCTATTTTGGTTTCACTATACCTCTGAGCACCACCAGGGCATAGAATTGCAAGACACATAGACAAGCAGGTGGCAAAGGGTATGTTGCCATCTCATGCTGCAAGTCTCCTCCTGGAAACTGGGAAAAATATAGAGACATTTTTTAAAAATGATGTCAACACTAGCAGAAACAGTCCTGAGCAGGTCCTTGTCGCCCAGGGAATTGCATTTGGGTTGCTTCTCTGTTGCTGCTGAACAATACAATAAATTACTTCCTTTGTGGATGAGGGATGATTAATTAAACTTGTCGGAGTGAGTTTAATTTCTCTTGAGCCTTGCGTCTATTTTTAGAGTGTGTAATTTTGGAACTGCCACTTCTCACGTTTCAGCAATGGCTTCTGGTGCGGGCTTTCAGTTCACAAGTGAGAAGATGGATCTACACTGTGTGAGGCACATGGCACCTGCAAACTTTACTTTAGCTAAATAACTTAATGGGCATGCAAAAAAATCTTATGGATGGAGTAATACCCAAACTGTGGCACAAGCGATACACGAGATTATTAAGGGTGTAATCTTAACCTGTAGTTAGGCCAGCAGTTTGGCTGGCACAAGGGCCACCATATAGGGTGTTTGGACCACTCTCTGAGGATGCGATCAGTGGTGTCATCCTGGCGGAACGGCCCGGTACGCCGTTCCGCCAGTTCTGCGGATGGGCCCAGGCCGTGCCGCCTCTCCCGAGGATGGGCAAGCTGCTCCTGGGCCCGCCCTCCCTCCCTCGCATCCCGAATCGCTCTGAAATGGAGCGATTCGGGCGCTGAGAGGCGCAGGGAGGCATGGCTGCCCTCCGCCATAGGGGTGGAGGGCTGTCAATCATCCGGGCATTCCGGTTCCTGGCGTGCCCAGATGACGTCGCTGGATGCAATCCTAACCTGCACCTAAACTGGCACAGTTAAGCCAGCAAAATTTGGCCGGCACAAAGAACACCAAAAAGTATATAGGTGTGTGCCATCCTCCCTGACTCCAAGAGTGGTCCAAATGTGCTTTACGGTGTCCCTTGTGCCGGCCAAACTTCTGGCCTAACTGTGCCGGCCAAACTCCAGGTTAGGATTGGGCCCTGAGTCAGGGAGGATGGTGCACATCTGAGTACTGGCCTCTCTAACTCTGAGAGTGGTCCTAACATACTTTACTGTGTCCCTTGTACTGGCCAAACTTTGCTGGCCTAACTCCATTTAAATTATCTTGAAATCCTTTGCCAAATGCTTCCCCCAGAATGTGCTCCAAGTATTGTGGCCGCCTGAGAATCAGCCGGGACAGGGATTTCATTAGAACACTGTACTGTTTGTTGATGAAACTATCCAAAGGTTACTTCTTTGGGTGATCATGGAACTACTAAATATCTGAACAAGGCCTCTGGTACAGAGGGTGTAATCCTAACCTGGAGTTAGGCCGGCACACTTAGGCCAGCAAAGTTTGGCCTGCACGACGGACACTGTAAAGTCCGTAGAGATGTGCGCCATCCTCCCTGATTCTAAGAGTGGTCCAAACATCCTTTACAGTGGCCTTTGTGCCGGCCAAACTTTGCTGGCCTAACTGTGCCGCCGAACTCCAGGTTAGGATTGCGCTCTGAGGCTGCAATCCTATCCCAACTTATCTAGGAGTAAGCCCCATTGACTGTAATAGGACTTACTTCTGAGTAGACATGCATAGGCTTGGTCTCTAAAGAAGGTCATCATGTGACAAACGATATGCTAATCAGCTGTTGTCATCCCCCCACAAGTGTTTGCTGAATTCCAGCCTCTGGTCCCTGGAGGTTGGATGCAAGTAGAGCCAGGACAGCACTCCCTATCACAGCTCAGAAGTCAGGTACCTGTTTTCTAAGTATAGGGCTCCAAATTGAATCTACTAAAACAGTGGTTCCCAAACTGCCAATCCTAGCCATTTCTTCTGTATAGACCAGTGTTATTCAAACTATGGGTCAGGACTTAGTTGGTGGATTGCGACCTGATGTCAGGTGGGTCGCAGAAAACTGAGAGCAGCCATCTTGGAAACTGCAGACCTTACTCTTGCTACAGTATATTCCTTTTGTGAGTGTTAACAGTCTGAATGTTCAAGTGAGGTGTTTTTTTTTTTTAATTTTAATTTTAGTTCCGTGCTTTTACATAATATTTTGTCCTAATCTTGCTTTCTGTCAGGGATGCTTCATGGTGGTACAATTGCTGCAGTTCAAGAGTGCCAATTTGCATTTCAGGAGTACATTTTTACATTTTGTTTTATGTTACAATGACATCACTTCCTGCCTGATGATGTCACTTCCTGCCACAATATCAGTTCTAAGTTAGTGGGCCCCAATACAAGTGCCATTCTAAAAGTGGGTCCCGGTCTGAAAAGTTTGAATACCACTGGTATAGACAATTCCCTTATTTATCCTGTGCTCCCAACTAATCTCCCTGACACTCTTACTTCTTTCTTTCTTCTTTACCTGAACCCCCAAATTCTTCTTTTTCTCTTCTTGGGATTCTCTGAGAATCCCAACTATCTGGTTGGCACAATGGGCAAGCAAGCAAGCAGGTCTCCGCCCCCAAGGGTCATGAACATTTATACAGAGTCATACTAGCAAGTCTGTGCCCCCCTGGGGGCTTAGCTTATTACACACTGTGCTAGTTTTGACTTTTAAAGCCCTTTACGGCTCGGGTCCGGGGTATTTGAGGGACCGCCTCCTTCCATATAATCCTACCCGTACTCTGAGGTCATCTGGGGGGGCCCTTTTGACTGTGCCGCCACCAGGAGAAGTGAGAGGGGTGGCGGCCAGGAAGAGGGCCTTTTCGGTGGTGGCCCCCCAACTTTGGAATACCCTCCCCTTCGAATTGAGAACAGCCCCCTCTTTGTTAACTTTTCGGCAGGGGCTGAAGACCTTTTTATTTCAAAAAGCTTTTTAACTGTTGACAGGTTGGCTGGCTGGCTGGTTATACTTTTATCCTTTTATATTTTATGATCCACATGGCTTGTTTTAAACTCTGTTTAATTTTTTTTGGTTTTTTTGTATTTTAATATTGTTTAAATTGTTTTTAATGTTGTTTTTATATTTTTTATTGTTGTAAATGCCGCCTTGAGTGCCTTCGGGCAATAGGCGGGGTATAAATTCAATAAATAAAATAAATAAATCTGGTCTTTCTCCCCCATTTCCCCCCCACTTTGTTCTTAACCCTTCCCCTTCTCCTTTATTTTCCTCTCTCCTCTTCTCCTGCTAATAGTTTTTTCTTGCGGCTCAACTGTGTGTGATTGTTACTTCTAGATTCCCCCTGTATAGTTGAAGTGCAAGTGAGCTATTTTCATTAGATCCCAGTTCAACCCCCCTGTGTGTGGTTCTTTTAGCACTTCTAGCAAGCTGTTGTGCCCCTTTAGCCTTGCGTCTGTGTTCCTTTCACTGCTGAATTACACAGATGTGCCACTGGCCAATATACTGTGTCCTTGTGTAAGCGACATTGCTGTAGCCCCTAAGGGGCTTGGTTCATCCCTGGTGCGGCAAAATCAAATAGTCAACAGGTCTGAAGTTTGGAACGCTTCCAAGTTTATTCTGCAGAAGAGAGGCAGACGAAGCTGCACAATGGGCAAGCAAGCAAGCAGGTCTCCGCCCCCAAGGGTCATGAACATTTATACAGAGTCGTATTAGCAAGTCTGTGCCCCCCTGGGGGCTTAGCTTATTATGCACTGTGGTCAGTTACACTCCCACCCACTTGATACCCCTTCCCTTTTTGGCTGGGTTGCCTGAATTCTTTAGGCCTTCTATTCATCTGGTCATAACTAGCTATCTTGGCCTATTGCTGGTGTGGGAACTGCTGACTTAGGCTGAAAGTTGAAGTTGCATTTGCTACGTGCTGCTGGGTTCTCATCAATGATGTCATCCCGGCACGCCTGGAACTGGAACGCCCGGATGATTGGCAGCCCTCCGCCCCTACGGCGGAGGCCAGCCACGCCTTCCTGCACCTGGAATCGCTCCATTTCAGAGCGATTTGGATGCAAGGGCAGGCGGGCAGGCCCAGAAACAGCGCGCCCGTCCTCGGGAGAGGCGGTGCGGCCCGGGCCCATCTGCGGAACAAGTGGAACAGCGTACCGGGCCGTTCCTCCAGGATGCCACCACTGGTTCTCATGCTCTCTAATCTGCTGGCCTCTAGTTCTGAGATACAATCATGTTGGGTTTTTTCTTACACCTGCATATGACAGTTTTTTCCTCTAGGGGCAGATGTTTCTTGTGTTGTAAGAAGCACTGCTGATACCACTTCATCCTTTCTGGAGTGCTGGTTCTTGCACTGGTTGCAAGGAAGGTGCCCTTGCCCCAAGGAGGCTCCAGCCTGTTCCCAAGCTGAGCCGGATGCAGTGCAGGCCCGCTGGCCTGCCTGTTCCAGCGCAGTATAGGATTGAGCCCTAGATTGTCCTTAGATTTAAACCATCTCCCCATTTTAGACATTCTGCCTCTTTTAAGTTATGTCGAGGAAGAGGATCTGGTTTAAGGGCTGAGCCTTTCCTTGCAGAAGAAATGAGTCAGCAAACGCCTCCCTCTCTGCGCACGCAAACAGAAAGTTCATTTTGCAAAGTTCTTGCAAGTGGGCTTCGCCTGACCGCCATAATCATTTTTTTCGCTAAGTGATGAACCGTGACTATTTTTGACCCGGACACAAATTGGAAGGATTTGCTTCAAATGCCTCCAAGTCTCCCTGCTGTGATGTTTAATCACCCGGTGAATTTTGTTGCAGCAAAATTGGAAGACCGAATAAGATGAATAGATACATTCCTAAGTTTTGGTGGAGCCCAAACAAAAGATGAATTTGTGCTGAACTGAATGTTATGCAACTCAAATTGGGTGATAGGAGAAATGCCCAGCGAGGTGGAAAATCGACAAAGCCATTGCTCCTCAAATCTACCGCTGTTCACAGCAGATTCAGCAACAGTATAAACCTAGTAATCCAAAGACACTTTCTTGAATATCTGGATCAATCAGCATGAGATCATGTACCCTCCATGCATCAGCTGAAAATTAGCAGAAAACGTATTGTCTGTACATAGGGCTGCCTTGAGCATCACTTGGAAACTTCACTGTTGGTCCAAAATTTAGAACAGGGGTATTCAAACTTTTTAGACCAGGACTCACTTTTTAGAATGACACTTGTGCTGGGTTTATATATAGCCGATTTATATATAAAATCGGATGTGTGTATGTGTGTGTGTGCGTGCGCGTGTGTGTGTTCTGCATAGGCTCCGCAATGCCTTGATTGATTCGCACCAAACTTGGCACACTCATGCCTTGCGGCGTGGCGACAAACAATGCGGGGGTCAGGCCCCCCCAGCACCCCCGAGGGTGGGGTTACGCAGGGGGCCCCATGTGAAAATGGTCAAAAACAGTCGAAATTGGCATCAGATCCATAGTTTCCGGGGTCACTGAGACGAGCAGCAATGCTCCCGATGCCATTGGATTCCGGGTTTGGGCCCCCCTCAGCATGGGGGGGTGAGAAGGGGTGCGAAACAAAACATCCGCCATGCCCTGCTGGAACGCCTGGAGTGATTGGCACCAAACTTGGCAGGCACATGCCTTGCAGCCTGGTGACAAACACTGCGGGGGTCAGGCCCCCCTAGCACCCCTGGGGGTGGGGGTGCACAGGGAGCCCCACGTGAAAATGGTCGAAAACGGCCGATATCGGCGTCTAATCCGTAGTTTCCAGGGTTGCTGAGACAAGTGGTGATGCTCCCGACACCGTTGGAGTCTGGGTTCGGCCCCCCCTCAGCATGGGGGGCCAGAAGGGGTGCAAAACAAAACATCCGCCATGCCCTGCTGGAACGCCTGGAGCGATTGGCACCAAACCCGGCATGCGCAAGCCTTGCGGCCTGACGACAAACACTGGAGGGGTCAGGCCACCCTAGTGCCCCCGGGGGTGGGGGTGCGCAGGGGGTGCCACATAAAAATGATCAAAAACGGCCGGAATTGGCATCAATTCTGTAGTTTCCAGGGTCTCCGAGACAAGCGGCAACGCTCCAGACGCCGTTGGAGTCCGGGTTCAGCCCCCGGCAGCATGGGGGGTGAGAAGGGGGCAAAATAAGATGTCCGCCATGGCCCGCTGGAACGCCTGGAGTGATTGACACCAAACTTGGTACGCGTATGCCTTATGGTCTGTCTTGTAAAATACTCAAAATCAGCCGACATTAGTGTCAAATCCATAGTTTCCAGGGTTGCGTAGAAGCTTGGGATAATTTGTTACCTGGGCAACGCCGGGTAACAAAAAGCTAGTATTATATAAAAGCCCTAACCTAAAAACATTTTTTTAGTGGTTTCACTGAAGCCAGTGGTTTCAGCCAAGTACTATCCCCACTGTGACCACTGCTATGGCTATTGAGAAGTTGACAATTACAAGTAACTAGTTAACACGATGTATACCCTTGGGTCATGGTTTCCTCATTCCAGTGCTTCTATTTTGCCAGCACTGAGAACAGAGCCAGCATGGAAGCATTTCCACCTCAGCCTGGGTGAGACAAGCACTGCCCCATGAGACATAGTTATCTGGTACTGACAGGCCTGTGCTTGGCAGTGCATGGTGGCTTTTAATTGTGGTGAGCCACTGGGAGCCAAACATGGCCAAAACGCGGCATCTCAGTGTAACCGAGTAACATGAATGGATGGATGAATTTCTCTGTTGAGCCCCAGTTTTTTGCATAGAACTACAATTCTCCATTTGGAAAACTGACTAGCAGAAGTCTCTGGAGTGGTGATACCCTCAGGCTGTGGACATATTTTCAAGATAAAGATTCTCTCTTTCTTTTCCAAAGTGCACCAACTTGCTGGACAGCTCACACCATGTTAGTTCAAGCACTGTCCTTGGTGCTGAAGTTAGGAAGGCTACAGTGCAATTATATCCCTGGTTGTAGTTCGGAAAGCTGTTTGTTCACCTGTAAATTATTTGAAAATAATTCAATCTTTCAGAAAAAACTCAATATCTACCCCCCCAAAAGGGTCATTTACTGAGTCATTCTGTTGTATGAAACATGCCTTTGTCAGCTTGCTCATCCCCTAAGCATCTTCCCCCAGCATTCTATCCCCACAACATACCCTTTATCCCAGTGGCGTGGGGAGATTCCCCACAATTGGCAAAGGAAATAGTAAGTTTTAATTGTGCAGCATGGAACTTTTTCTTCTTCTCTACAGTCAAGAAGAAAAAAGAGTGAAGGGACTCATGGGATGTTACCTTTGTAAATGCCACACAAACTCAGCTGGCACAGGAGCGTTGGCCAAACGGCAGCAGTGCCTACGTGAGGGTGTCAGTCAGTGCTCTCATGTTGATGCGGCTGTCAATCAGCCGACAGTAGCAGCTAGCGTAGAATGAGTGTAGGATTGCACCCTAAGTCAGTGGCTTCGTTTGCACCACTAAAATAACCATGCAACCCTGCGCTGGTTTACTCAGAAGTAAGCCCTAATCTGTTGAATGAGGATTATCCCAAAGAACTTCAGGATCTCAGGTAGGGTCATAAGAGTATAAGGAGAGCCTTGATGGATCAGACCAATAGTCCATCAAGCCCTGCCTCCAGTATTCCACAGTGGTCAATGGGTTTCCACTGGGAAGACATGCTTTATTTTGATTGTTCTGAATCTACTAACAATCAATTACACACACACACACACACACACACACACACACACACACACACACACA